>PVKS010012812.1:0-52686 GCA_004027875.1 Aplodontia rufa
GGGGTGGGCTGTGGAGTGGGGATTAGCTGCGGCCTTTTCCCTTCCACCCTGATTGTGGGGTTTGGGATGGGGGCTTTCTCTGGTTTGGGATGGGGGCTTTCTCTGGTTTGGGATGGGGGCTTTCTCTGGCTGTGATGCTCTGATGTTTTGGGGGGCTGCCTGAAGGGGGTGCTAAGGCCGGAGACTTCATCGCCCTCCCACTCCCTCGTGCAGGCTGTGGGGGTCCTGACAGGTGGCAGGTGCCTCTCATAGCTCCCCCTTCCTTTCTGTGGTGGGTGGGCAGCGTTCAGCAGGAGAACTGGGGAGCCTACAGGTCAAGATGGGTGTAGCCAGGCCTAGAAGCGGGTGGCTAATAGGGTGGACTCAATCTGTAACTATGGAAATCAGAAAAGGGGACCAGCCTGGCTTCCTAGTACCTCTGTAGCCAAGGAGCCTAGCTTGGGAAGTTAAGAGGAGCTGATTTCAGGGCACAAAAGAAAAATGAGTGAGTGGAATGCCCCAGGGCCAGGGGAGGGAGGGCAGGACTGGGAGCTACTGACAGGCCTCAGCCCTGCCTTCCAGAGCCTGCTCAGGCTCCTTCTCCACGGAGGCCCATGCAGGTGGAACAGAGGACCCCTGTCCAAGGCAGATTTGGTAGTGAAATGCAGTAGCACCAATCTGGGGCATCAATGGATGCTTTGTATGGATGTCTGAAAGTATAATTTGGGGCCACGGGCTGGGCCTTGTTTTTAGTTAATGAATTGGTAACCACTCCATGTCACTCTACAGAAGTAATTTGAAGTTGTTAATAAGAATTAAATTTCAAGGGGACTAGTGTGGTAGCTGAGTGGTTATGGCACTTGCCTGGCATGTGCAAGGACACAGGTTTGTACCCCAGCACCACATACATACTACCGAAGTATCAGAGCAACAAAAACCAGATAAAAAGCTAAATACAAATGATTCTCTCTCTCTCTCTCACCATCCCTCTCTGTCTTAAAAAAATTACATTTAAAAGAATTCCATACCAGGAAAAATATCACTTAGAAGTAAAATATTTCTTGGGAGGAAAAATAAAATGTTATCTTTAAGGCATCGTGTCTGTACAGTTAATATAAATGGGCTCAGTGTTTGACTCTGTGCTCCCTGGTGGCCAAAGGGAAAAGGGAAATATTAGGAATTAACATAGATTTTACCTTTTTTACCTGGAAAAAACAATCCTCCTAATATCTCTGGGACAAAATAAAACTTTCATTAACCTCTCTTTGTAAAATGCCTTTTTTTTTGTGATCTGAGGCTTTATGTGGAAGACTTTGAGAAACGCCATATCCTTCTAACAGATGACTACATTTCTTAAGTCTCTGTTATTGTCAATTCCTCTATGTCAGCTGAAGACATAATGACAAAACCCAGTTTAGAGAGTAAAATTATGTGAGGAGCCAAGCCACAAGGGCCAGGGGCCCAGCTTGACCTGCGTCTAAGTCCCAGAATGCCTGGAGAAGGAGTCGCTGGCCAGCTTGCTTGCTTGCTTTTTCTTTCTTTCTTTCTTTCCTTCCTTACTTCCTTCCTTCCTTTCTTTCTTTCTTTCTTTCTTTCTTCTTTCATCAGTTTTCCAAAAATGCTGTTTCTCCCCAGTGGACCTTTGACATGTGGCCGTGCATGGTGGAAGGCGCTATCTACAGCCAGGCCTGACATCTAGGTGGTGGTTTGGTTGCAGGCAGCTCCCATTTGCTTTAGAGCAGTGATCCCCTGGCGTTTTTGGTTATGTGTGTCCTCAGTGAAAAGGTGTAGCATACATCCTCATAAATGTGATTTATTCTTTAGAAGTTATACTCGAATGCAGTGGGCTAATCTCTTATGGACCTTATACATCATATGCAAAAATTAGTAATTCAAAGCAATGAGATTAAAATCAATGAGCGTGGAAGTTAGTGCCGTCTTCCTCTTCCCTAGGGGCTTGTCCTGTGTGTCCTGCTAGGGACGCCCCTTTTTGGAAAGCTCTACTTATCGAGAATGGGATGCCCACTGCTCTCTGCCTCTCTTGTTCTCTGGCTTTGGGAGCATCCTGCTGGGAGGGACAGAGTTAATATCCCTTCCAGTGACAGATGAAGACTTAGCTGATCACTGCCCCAGTTGTGAAGGAACTTGGAGGCAGGTTCCCAGAGGTCCCCAGGGCTGGAGGTGGATTACTCCAGTTGCCCACAGTGGCAGTTCACCTGCCACTGGCCGCCTTTCTTCACCTGTCTCACCTCCTTCTCCTCTCCTGCCACGTATCCCGAGTCTGCCTCCCAGACACACTCAACTTTTATCTCCCATCCTGCCTCCAGGGAAATCCAAACCAAGCGGTGTTCTTTTGAGGAAGGTAAGGAATCTTTCCAGGATCCTGTCTTCTCTCTTCCACAAGGAGGATCAGGGTTTTTATTGAAAGACCAGTACGGTGTCTATGCCCGTGTGATGATTCTGGCCTGGAAGATGTGCTTAGCAAGCATTCCAGGCCCCCACCATGCAGGGGGAAGTTCCATAGCACTCCCAAGGAGAGCCAAGGTTGGAGCCATGTGGCTTTCTACCAGGGGAACTGGGTACAGAGTATCCCCCCAAGTAACTAGATTAGGTTCCCTGCTGAATGGAGTCATTGAATATAAACTCATTAAATTTGAGAGGACAACTGCCAAATGCAATTGATTTTTGCTTTAGAACAATTGATCCCAGACAATTCTTTCTGACAATAGGCAGGTGAAGAACCACTTGTCAATCATGGCCACTCTTGGACTGTGACAATAAAATAGAGTGAGTGGCCCATGGGAGCTCATCTTCCAGAGTGCTGGAGGCAGCAGGCTGGGGACACGGAACATACATTTCTAGCATCTAATGGTGCATAATTCTTTTATGAATGAAAATTACTGGTTGGTGGTCCCAGGAATATCCTTGGATGGTTATAGGTGGAATTGAAGAAGGGACAGCTGCACCTCTGACACTCAGACCATGACTTCTGCAACCTTGCTGGTAGAGGAGTGGGTAGAATCGGCGGCCCAGTCAGCCCCTTGGTAAGAGCAAGCAATGCTTCTTGAACATGGACTTGAGAGCTGGCAGACTCCCACAGGCAGTTTGGCCCAAGAAAGGACTCTGGATCTGGGCCGCGGCTTTCAAGGTTCACCTTCTGTCCCGCTGTGACCTCAGGTCCTGCAGACACCCTTTCTGATTGGAAGCTGAGTGCCCCAGTGAGCATAGCAGATGTGGGGTTTGATCTTGACTCTGCATCTTTCTTGCTGTATGTCTTTTAATAGTCACTGTTTACATATCTCTGGATCTCAGTCTTCCCTTCTGTAAAATAGAGAAATTGTTGAAGGTATCGAATGATGTAACCCACAGAAAGCATTCTGTGTGTTGCCTGGCCCGTGGCTGTGTGAACTTGGGCAAGTGACTACCTCTCTGAATTTCATTTTCCCCATGTGTTAAATTAAGTAATAGGTGATTATAAGGATTCAAGTTAATTAGATTGTGTGAGAACCGTATTGCAGAGCCTGGCGTATAGTAAGTGCTCAATAAAAGTTAGCTATTATTAAGTAATTATTATTCATTCATTCATGTGTGTGATAAGAGCTTAAAAAAAAAAAATAACACCTGCTGTGTCAACCCGATCATGGGAAGGTTGGAAGAGCAAATGAGACAGCGGATGTCTGAGCCGTGGGTTCTTCCACTGCAGTTATTTCTCTAGTGCTTACTGTGTGTCAGCTGCTTCCAGCAGAATGGCACGACTCCTGGCCCTCAGAGAGCTGACACTGGAGTGGGGACACTGGCTGCCAGCATGCTAATTGGTGTGAAATACAGCGTGCCTCCATGCTGTTAAGTTCTAAGAAGGTACCAGAGGTGGGGTCAGGGTCACCAGGCCCTCAGTGAGAAGACCAGAGTTGGTGCTTTGAACCTCGCGTCCCGGCACAAAGGGGCTGGGGCTGGCCTTCCATAGCGTGGGCTGCCTGTGATGCCCCAGAGGCTCTGGGGCAAGGGGCTGAAACACAGCTGGGGTGGAGTGGGTTTAACGATCACTCCAGAGGCTCCTTTCCAGCTCCCTGGGGCCTGTGTGGGTGGGGAGCCCGGAGATAGAATGGAGGCCCTTTCCACAGAGCAAGCTGGAAGGCCCAATGCCAGCCCTGTGCTTCCCACCTGCCCTGGTGCTCCCCTGGCTTCCACACCTGCTGCCTGGCTTGCTGTTTCCTTGCTGTAGAGAAAGCGGCATCTGCTGTAGCCAGGGGAGGTCATCTGCTCAGCCACCTGCCCTGAAGCTCCCTCGCCCACCTTGGGGTGCCTGGCTCCCCACCCCAGACAGTACACCTCAGCCCCCTGCTCCCTTCTGATCCTCTCCACCTATTGCACTTGAGCCCCCAACCCTGGACACCACTGGAGCCCTCCACTCTCTAACCCATGTCCTGTTGGTTGCCTAGAACCCCCGATCCCTGCTCCTCCTCTCTCCAGTTCCAACACACACATCCCATATCCAAAGCTCAGCAGAGTAGGGCAGGGTGAGGCTAAGGGTTGGTGGGAGCTGCAAACCCTACCAGATGGAGGCTGGAGAATGTAGCAGGAGCCTCAAAACCCACGGGCTTCAGCCATGTGGAGAGCCCTTGGGGGTCCTAGGGCACAGAGACTGACCTTGTGCATCCTCCTCCCTGGAGCTGAAATCCAATCTGCCATTTATAGGTTGGGCACAGGCTCCCTCCAACACCAGGGAGTCCTGGGAGGAGCAGCAGAGTGGGGTAAAGGAGGCTTCTCTGAGCTTCAAGTTCTTCTTCTGTAAAATGGAAATATAAGCCCTTGCCGTGAAGCCATTGGGAGAGTTAGGTGAGAGGATGCAAGTGGAATGCTGAGCACAGAGCTTGCCAAGGGATGGAGAATCCAATAAACAACGGGACGAGGAAGAAGATGCTACTGTCACATGCACATCAACCATCTTTGGTACCGGTGACTGAACCCAGGGATGCTAAACCCCTGAACCACATCCCCAGCCCTTTTTATTTTTTTTATCTTGAGACAGGGTCTTGCTAAATTGCTTAGGGCCTCGTTAAATTGCTGAGGCCGACTTTGAACTTGTGATCCTCCTGGCTCAGCCTCCCAAGCGGCTAGGATTGCAGCGTGTGCCACTGTGCCCGGCATGTCAATCGTCTTTTCCTCATCACTCACACTCACTGAGCATATTGTGTGCCTAAGCCATGGCTGATGCTGGAGGCCCAGATAAACTACACATGGGGCTGATTCTTGCGGAGGCCAGGGTGTTATCAGGCAGGCAGTGGTAAGTTTCAAAGTCCTGTGGCTAGGCTGTAGCGGAAATGAGGTCTGGCATTGGGAAGTCAGCAGTAGGACAGGGCCAGGGAAGCGTTCCTCTTTTAACCTGTTGGAAGGAGCCACTGACTGTGGGGTTGAGGCCTCCTTGCCAACAGCGGGCAGCAGCATTCTGGTGGGGCCTCTTTCCCTAGACACGGATCAGGTCATGACCACATGTTTTGCTGATCCCTTCCAGTTCTCCAATTGGACACCTGGATCTGAGCCCTATACGATGGGCCTGGACACCACGCCCCCTCCTGTCTCCTCATTCATTCATTCAGCTATGCCCACTGTGTTCCAGACACTGTCCTATGCTCTTGAACTTACAGACCCTGGTCCCTGGATTAACAGAACTAAATTCTGGTTGAAGGAAAGATGGTCAAAAAAATGGGTCATCCCTGTTCCCTTCCAGGCTGGGCTTGGTCACCATTGGCAAAATCAAGATTAGTAGTTTCTCTCAGGACACACTAGGTCTGACCCTTACGGGACCCTCCACCCCATGTGGTCACCCGGTCCCTCCGGAGCAGAGCCCAGCTGCTCAGAGCAGCCTAGGAGCAGGAGCTCCCTCTGGGCTCTTCTGCCGAGGGCACGGCCTGGTTGGAGCCTGGCCCCCCACCCTGGGTTCACCTCGCGGGTCCACACTGCCCCTCCTTCCGGCGTGGTGGTGGGAGGAAGGGGCTGTCTCCCCTCGCCGTGTGTGGCCTGGAGCTCTGGAATGATATTTCCTGATTTAACATCTGTGAGTGTTTGCTGCAGCTTTACTGCCTTAAAAATGTTTTCTAATAATCCCCAGGTGTTTCTCTTGCATACAATAGCCTGGCTTGTTACAGCCCAATTAAATCCTTATTTGAGACGCTTAATTAAAACTCCGAACAGAACAAGCCATAAAGCTTGCTCCTTGCCAGCCTCATGCCAAAAATGCCTGTCCCTGCTCCTACTGCCATCCCCTCCCAAGGCTGGCCACTAGCATTCATCTGCTTCCGGTTTTGAGTGGGTGGATGGAAGCATCTGGGTTCCCCCCTGGGGTGACCCTTGGAGGCTGGGCTTGGGGATGCAGAGACCCAGGAATGGGCTTTGTAACCACTTAGGTTTCCGGTTCCCCACCTGCAGTCCACCTCATCTGGCTTGCTGAAGCCAGCCTTCTCAGCCTCAGCACTAGTGACATTTGGGGCCATGCAATTCCTTGTCTGGGTTGCCAACCTGTGCATCATAGAACACTGAGCAACGTCCCTGGCCTCTACCCACAAGATGCCAGTAGCACCCTCCCCTCCAGTTGCAACAACCAAAAATGTTTTCAAACATTGACAGATGTGCCCTGGGGCACAAAATCACCCTCCACTGGGTGCCACTCTCCTAAGAGAGACACCATCGCCACCATTGGATACCTAGGAGCCAGGGGACAGCTGGGCAGTTGCTGGAAACTCATTTTCACCACCTCCCCCGTCCAAGCAAGTTCCACCAGAATGAGGTGGGGTACAGATGGAGACAGCACCCCAGCAGCCACAGGGATGCTCTAGGACCCCAGGGAAGTGCCTGATGGGGAAGCTGGCAGGTCCTGCCTGGGAGGCCACAGTCCCCTCTCTGCTGAGAGCTGCCTTTTCTGGTTTTTGCTTCTAGTCCCACCCACTGTCAGCTTAGGACAGATGGAGCCAAGTCCCTTTGAGTGACCCTTCCTCTGGACAGATCCTGAAGGTGGGGTGACCATCTCGTCTCTGTTTGCCCTGGGTTTTTCTAGTTTTAGCACTGAAAGCCCAGGTTCCAGGAAGCCTTCTGGTCCTGAGAAAACTGGGACAGTGAGGAAGGATTGTCCATCACTCATCCCCAGTGGTCCCTGAAGGACTAAGAACAGCCGCCGCGGAACGAATTGGGACCAGTAAGCCACATTTCACGGTGCGTCGTCCCAGCCCACGGCACCCGGCACCGTTAGCCTCACTTGATGGGTGGAGGACTCGGCTCAGAGGGACCTGTCCGTGGTGCAGTCAGCAAACGAGAGCCCAGATGTACTCCTGGCCGGTCTCCTCCTGCTCCACCCTCTCAGGTTTTTCCATGAACTCCTGGAAAGCAGGGGCTTGGGTACTTTGGATCTTGATCCAGGCCTGACGTAGGGGAGTGGATGCTGCCTTCCTGGTGCCAACCACAGGCTGGCAGGGGCAGGAGGCGGTTGTGACGGGAACATTTGGGCCTCCAGACATTAGTCAGGAGTACCTGTGGCCTGCACAGAGCCTCTGAACAGCTCTTAGCTGGCCAAGTGACCCAGTTCCCAGAGCAGAGAATGTGGCCAGAGGAGTTGCCTGGGACCTAATTCTTTCCAAGAGCAAGGGGGACTGGTGATGTCCATGCCCAGGGAGAACACAGCGTGAACTTTAGCAAGTGATGTATTGACTCTCAGAGGATCCGCAAGCAGGGTTCTGTGGCCCGAACTGGGGAGTTCAGAGGAGTGGGGAAACCACAGGCTCCAGTTTCTCTCAGTGTCCCGTTGGCCTTGCGTCCCCAGGTCCTGCTTCTGCTGGCTCAACCAACTGTGAATTTAAAATATGCTCAAATGGGGCTGCAGCAGTGGCTCAGTGGTCCTGGCATGAGCGAGGACCCAGGTTCAAACCCCAGCACCACATTTATGACTAAGTGTTGGAGAAACAGGAAACCAGATGAAAAAGAATTTTTTTCTCTCTCTCTTTAAAAAAATGCTAAAATAATTGCATCTGTACTGAGCATGTAAAGACTCTTTTCTAAACAGTATAGTTAAACAACTCTGTCCCTAGCTTATCCATTGTATTGTTTTATAAGTAATCCAGAGGTGACATAAAGTGTCTGGGAGGATGTGTGTAGGTTGTGTACAAACACTATGCCATGTTATGTCAAGGAGCCCTGGACATAGGTGTCTGCTGGCTGCCCTGGAACCAATGCCCTGAGGATACCTAGGGACAACTGTAGTTGCAAAATGCTCCAAGGAAATAGGGCTTTGGGTGATTCCCGTGGAAGCTGCACAAGCAGCTGTGGGGAGAGAATGGATCCATAGAGGATTTTCCAAGCAAGAACAAGAAGGCATATGTGAAGGGACATCCTTGGGACACTCACTCCCTGGAGGAGTTTCAAATGCCGAGACCTAGAGGCAGGCTAGAGAAACGTTTAGAGGAAATCCCATGGTCAATAGCAACGGCTGTTACTGCTACGCATTGGGCATGGTGTGCTTGGCAGGTGATGGTTCAGCTAATCCTCACAGCAGACCCAGGAGGTAGGCAATGCTGGTGAGGCCTTTCTTCAGCTGAGAAATCAGGGCAGAAACAAATCAGAAAAGTCACACAAGTCATCAGGGGTGGAGGAGCTCTGGGGGCCTGGTTTCCGTCACAGCGTGGCCCCTACCTCAATTGCTAGGGCCGTGGGTCGAGGTTTTAGAAGGAGTTCATCCTTGTGATTTGTGCATGCACTGATGGGTCTGTAGCTGTGTCCAATAAGCAAGAGTTCCCTCCCTTTTAGTGGATCCGTGGGAAGAACAGCCTCAAAGGGGCCGTGGAATGGAAAAAGAGTGGCAGAAGCAGGATGGAGGAGTCAATAGTTGGCTCAGTCTTAACTGAGAACCAGCAAACACTTCACATGAATGGGTGACAAGGGACACCGAGACACTGCACTTCTATATTGCTTTCAGCTTGAGGGGAAGGACAGTGGCAGCCCAAACCTCAGGGAGAGAAAAAGCCCCCAGGTGGGCCTTGCAGGAGCTTCAGGCCTGGCATGGAGAAAGCGTTCAGCTAGACTGACCCCTAAAGACGGGGGATGAGCAGGTGTCAAGAGCTGGGAATGGTCGGTCTCTCCAGAATCGTGGAGCAGAGCTCGCTGGAGGCCAGGTCTGAGAGCACCTAGACCCCACCCAGGTTCTGAGTAAATGAACAGAGCTTTAGTGAAGACCTATTTTGCTGTGCTAGGTTCAAGACCAAGGTCTGCCAGGCTCAACTTTCTTCTTGGGCAGGGTTATTACACTTTAGGCTGGGGATGCCATACGCCTGAATTCAGCAAGGTGTTCTGATGACCTACCAAACTCTTCTTGTGTGCAAGATATAGAAATGCAGATGTCAGAAGGGACCATGAGATGGAGAGTAACCGGCCCAATAATCGCATTCCGGGGGTGCCAGCTTGCGGACAGCTCTGTCCACAGGCTCCAGAGGCTCCTTCCCTTCACTTGTGTGCATCGGGTTCGGGATGCTAAAAGCAGACTCTCGTTATCTCAGGTGAGTGATCATTGCCAGGGCACACAGGCATGGGACCCCATAAAAGGGCTGTGGCCGAGCACAGGCCGAAGCTTGGCTTGGGGTCTAGGACATTCTCGGGCGCTTGGCTGCAGGGGCACCTCATGGACAGGGCTGTTTCACTCTTCCTGCACGTGATGTCTCATGCCTTCTCTCCTGGGAGCTACCACTCACACGGTTCCTGCCCCTGGTTCCCCTCACCATCTGGCACAGCTTCTCCATCAGCTACCTTGACAGTCTGTGAGCTCCTTCTGCCTCCGGCATTTCCTAGCTCAAGTTCCCATGAGAAGGACTCAGATGGGACCATCAGCTTTGCCATGGTCACAGGACTGGTCAACCCATGGCTGCTCTGCCAGCCTTCATCCATCATTTAAAGCTTGGGAGGAGGGACATGGGGAGGGTCACAAGAGGCCCAGCAAAGGCACCCAGGGGTTGCCCTTTGGATGGTCGTGGTGGACTGAGCATGACCATTGCCAATAATAATGATGATTATTTTTGATGAGGCAGCAGGTGTATGTACGCTTATTCATGTGTGATATGAAATTGTAGGAAATTGCAATTACATTGCATCACAGCAGTGACATTGATAAGGGTGTCGATGGCTCTGTAGTTTTCGGGAAACTGCTCCAGCCTCTGGCAGGCACTTGGGAAGTTCCAGGCTTTCACAGCTCACTCTTGGTCCCCTTGTCTCAGTAGAGGTCACTGACAATGACTGTCCATGTGGTGGTACCTAGTACACAGGTACAGAGCCCAGCATGAGTCAGAAGGTAAAGACATACCGTGGGAGTACTGTGAAAGAGTTTAGGGGTTTTGTTTTGTTTTGGTTTTATTCCTTTGATTTTTTTTTTTGGCCAGGACATTTAGAATGATGCCTCAGTGTACCGTGGCAGCCGAAAAGAATCACTCTCCAAAAATTCTGGGCAGAATTATTAGAAGTAAAGGATCTAAGATAGGTGTGGTGGTGCACACCTGTGATCCCAGTGATTTGGGAGGCTGAGACAGGAGGATCTCTAGTGCAAAACCAACCTCAGCAACATAGTGAGCCCCTAAGCAACAGTGAGACCCTGTTTCAAAATAAAATATAGAAAAGGCTGGGGATGTTGCTCCGTGGTTAAGCACCCCTGGGTCAATCCCTGGTACAAAAAAAAAAATAAAGGATCTCACACAGGGGAGGTCATACCACCACACCACGCTGCTCTGCAGGGGAGAGACCAGAGCCAAGGTGACTGCAGTACCTTCTTAGCAGCCGCGGAAGAAAGGGGGATTGTGAAGCTTGTAGCTGGCCTGGAGAAATAGTGTGCAAGACACAGTTCTATGAGTGTTCCATGGATTGACTCACCCATCCTCACCCTGTGAGACTGATGCCACTCATAGATACAAAACCAGGGAACAGAGAGGCTAAGTAACTGACTTAAAGTGACTCAGCTTAAAATAACTTGGAACTTGGATATGTGTAAATTGTTTGAGAAATTGGGCAAATTAAGAAAGCTTAATGATCAGATGGGTTGAAGGCAGAGCCCATACCAAGTAAGGGTTCTTATTCCCATTTGATGGAAAGAGAAACCAAGGTTCAGAGAGGTGAAAATAGCTTTTTTCCAAGGTCTCTGAGCTAAGAATGGAAAAGGGATAACCCTATTCAGGGGGGATGGCACAGTTCAGCCATGTGTGGAACCCTGAGGCAGGTCATGGCAGGAGCTGTGGGTGGGATGGCCAGGTAATGAGTTGCCAGCACTGTCCACTGCTGGGCAAGGCCACGCCTACAGGGGCAGCATCTCTGCCTTGGTGGACTTGGTGGTCTCTTGGCGGGATGTTTATTAGGACTGTGCCAGGGATTCAGATCTGTGGAAGGGAGAGAGGAGAAGGGAATTAGGCAGAGAATTTGAGCTGCAACACACCCACAGTGAGGCCTCCACCAACCCTTTAGAGTTGAATTGCAGTGGGACATGAGGACCAGACTGGCGTCTCCCCCAGGGTTGACAAGTTCTACCTGTGGAAGGAGCATGATCGGGTTGAACACTGTTCTTTATCTGAGGTGAGGCTCAGAGCCAGTGCTGGCTGAGGGCAGGCATTGGAGAATCTCTCCCACCCACCCACATCTCCCTCTCTGGTCTGTTCCTGTGCCAAAGTCCCAGGGTCTCACCTCACTAAGCTTCTTGTTTCCTCCCATGCGTGCCCTGCCTCATGGCCTCCCTCACCTGATGCTTTTTGGTCTTTGAAGTCAGTGTCTTTTACTTTTCCCCCAACCTGGGACAGGTGGGAAACAGCGTGGTCATCTCGATGCGCAGGGTCCATCTCCCCGTATTAGCCTCTTTCATGGGAGCTCATGGCCCAGCAAGTGCTGCAACATAGCAACTTTGCTTCTCATCTGATTCCGGTGATCCCACTCCCTGCACCACTTCCCCACTCAGTGGAACTCTGGATCCCACCCCCAGACCCTCGGCTTGGTGCTGTACAGCTGTCCAGTTGTTTCAGACCTGGGACCAGTCTTTGCCACCGTGTCCATGCTCAGCCTCCTGTCCCTTTAACCGATCTCCAGATTCCGTCGCTATCTTCATTTGCCATCAGAGACAGAATGAGTTTTGTTTTCCTCCTTCTTGAGTTGGGTCCCAGCCCAGGCAGCTTCTGGGAACTCAAATATTATAAACAGCAAATTAATGAGCGCTCGTCTGGGGTGGGGCCTCTGGAGTCCAGATGCTTCTCCAGAACTTGTGGCCAGTTCTCCCAGCAGCCTCAGATCCTGTCTGCAGCCAGCTCCTCCTAGGAGTTCTCCCAGCTCTGGGGATGTGGGCACATTGCTGGCCCTGGTGCGAGGATGCTGGCCCTCCCAGGCTGGGAGGGGAGGTAGGATCTGGTGATGGGGACCAGATGGCAGCCTAGGGGTGGTAGATGTGCCTGTGAGGGAAAGCTTCATCCAGTGGACATGTCGGGATGACTTAAGGAGGGTGGGTGGGACATCATGACATTGGGGGCCTGCTCGTCTTTTAGAAATTGAACCTTAAGATAGGAGGCCAGGAGAGCTAGCCTGATGCAGGACAGAGGGCTGCATCACACCCAGCAAGCAGTGGTGAAGGGCGCTCAGCTGACCTGCCACACCCAGAACCCCTCCCTTCCTGCCTGGGACAGGTTACTCACTTCCCTGTGCTTCAGCTGCCCTATCTGAAAGCTGAGCATGAGAATCACTGTATCTGCTTCGTGGACTCAGAAGAGATGGCGTCTGGAAGGGGCTCGGCATGGTGCCTGGGATAACTTAGATGCTCAGTGAAAGGGGCTGTGGTTATCTCCGTCTGTGGGTACGGGGGTGGGAAAGGCTGAACTAGGACTCCTTCAGGCTGAGATCATGGTCAGGACAAGCTCTGATCCCTGCAGAACATCCAGGAAGAGGATCCCATGCACCCCAAGTTGGTGAGCTCAAGGGGAGCCCAGCTTCTCTGAGCCAGACTGGGCCCCAGCCTGTGTCCACCATGCCTGAGGCAAGATGGGCCTGGGAAGTGGAGGCTTGGTCTCCAGGAGGATCTCAGAGATCCAGGCATGTGATTCAGAGAAACCATGTTGCTGACAGCTCCCTCTGCCACACCAGGCTCCAAGCAATTAACCAGCCAGGCCCCGGGGAGGAACACTTGGCGGCAATCAGGGTAACCTTGACCTCCTTCATGCACGCTGCCGCAGCCACCTCCTAACTCTCCGCTTGAAGGTGCTCCTGTGTCGTTGAAGGGCAAGTCTGCCCCAGCACAGAATGGACTCCTCCTGCTGGGTCAGGGGGGACAGGGTCCCAGACCCAATCATCAATGCTGGCAAGCGGACCTCCTACTCGACACGCAGGCCTTCACACACTAGAAAATTGCTCCTGGTGCCGGGCACCTTTCTTGGAGAAAGAACCTCCTCAGCTTTGTGCATGCATACGTGTGTGTGTGTGTGTGTGTGTGTGTGTGAGAGAGAGAGAGAGAGAGAGAGAGCATGCACGTGCAAAGGGAAAAAGAGGCGTGGATGTGTGTGCTTGGAGGGCTGGAGCCCTCTCTGCGCGTGTGGGTGCCAGGAGAGGCTGTGTGTGCCTGGCTGCAGGAGGGGACGAGGGCGGGTCTGCATGGGAAGGGGAGGTGGGGCTGAGCTGAGGCGCTGCAGCGTGCATGGAGGGAGGCAGGGAGGGACCACGGGCTTGGTGTGTAGGGCTTGGGTTTTAGGATGTAGTGACAGTCGTCTCCCCGCAGCCCCCTCTCCGCCAGCTCGGGCCTGTACGTTTCAAATACTTCATTGTCGGCCCTGGTAAAGCCTTTATTTATAAAGCGCGGGTGTTTCATTCAGCTTAACTGAAAAGGCCTTTAAATCACCGCAGCTGGGAAGGGCTAATTGCAGTTAGAGTTGTCAAGGACTCTCTTGTCTGCTTTTGCCATCTGTGACATACTGAAAGCAAAGATCATTTTAAACATAGGCAGTTAATGTAGAGAATAATTTGAGAGCTTTAGATATTTATGGTAAATTATTTAACTTTATAGTTGAGTTTTATTGCCTCATTATTCTATGTGTGAGGAATCTTGGCGTTTTCTGTGACTCGGCACTTTGTAGAGTTTCACTTTTTCACACTCAGGAGTAAAGTTACTCTCCTTACAGGAGCTCCGGCTCCGCCTCCCTCGGTAGGGCTCTGATGGCTGCCCATCAGGGCCAGCAAGACCTCCAGGCGGGCTTGGATGCCCAGCACAGCTTTCAGAGCTGCTTCCTACTGCCCCATGGGCAGGACAGCACCTTCTCCCAGTTGTGGCTCTGCTGGTGTCCCACTATGACCCTCATTGTGGGCTCATGTCACGTGCTGGGCCAGTGAGGAGTTAGGACTCTGGAAGGACGGTGCCCGGGTTGAGGTTTTCATTTGCACTAGAGCTCTTTGGATCCTCAGTCCTGAAGCCTTTCGTGCCCGGCCTGAGTTCTGTTCGGACAGACACGTGTCATCTGGATGCTCTCTCTCTGCTTGTGCTGTCCTTTCATGATTGTGTGGAGTTGAGCCTTCCCAGTTACTTGGATTTCTTCTGAGTGTCTGAAGCGGAAGACTTCCCTCATCCTGGAAGATCGCTTCTGCCTCCCTGCTGCACCCACCCTGCTGTGGTCATAGAGGGCCCTGGCCCAGGCACTGCCCTTGGAGATGGGGTCATAGCCCTGTGGCACTCACATTCCAGCCATGCAGCAGGGTGTGCTGCAAGCACCTGAAACCCCATGGAAGGTGCTGGACTGCTAGAGCCTTAGAAGCAGCCATAACAGTGGGAACATGTTGAGCCCAGGCCACCCACTCTTCTTCTCAGCCTCCCTCCCTCCCTGCCTCACCCCCTTCCTTCACCAGTGTCTCCTGGAAGCAACTTCCAAATAAACTACTTGAACTCACATCCTATCTCAAGGTCTGCTTCTGGGGAATGCTCTGCTAGGCAGATGTGGAGCTGAACCATTGCTATGGGTGAACCATTTCCTCCTCATGGACTTGGGGCTGGGACCTTGAACTCTGCCTCCTCGACCCACTGGCTTGACTTTGGACATGATGTGCCCGCTGTTTTAGGCTCTGCTCCTAATGGTTCAGCCTTGACCCAAATTTCTGTAAGAAGGCAAGGTAGTGTCCAGCCAGCCAGTTTCAGCATCGCCTTCCAAATAAATGTGCTGAAGTTTCTAAGGACAGGTTGTGTTCTTTGGAAACCTGGGTGATTATTTTCTTTCTGTAAGACTCCATTCCTAGTTCAAGGTCTGGAATGACTACATAAGGTTTGAACTTAATGTCTGGGGAGGATTTAGTTTGAACCTCATAGTTATTAGTTGTGGAGTTAAAACTGTCACAAAACACCTCTGAGATATGTTGGAATGAGCTCTCCCTGTCCCTGGCTGGAAGACTGCCAGTCATTCTTCAAGACTCAGCTTAAATGCCACTCCACTGCCAAGCCTTCTCAGGCTCCTCCAGGCTCTGGCTGAAGTGTTTTCACAGCTCTTTGTTCATAGCTTGGTAATTGCCCTTATCACACTGTCTTGTCATTTATCTGTCTCCATGTCACCTTCCTGACCAGGCTGGGAGCTGCTTGAGGGCAGGGACTGATTTGATTCATCTTCTTTGTTCCCAGAATCCAGGGCCTGGCACAGGGAATGTGACCTGAATTAATGGATGGATGGATGAACAGATAGATGGATGGAAGCACAGAGTAATGGAGGGATGGATGGATAGATGATGGATGAATAGATGTTTGGATGGATGGATGGACAGTTGGATGAATGAATGAACAGACTGATGGTTGGATGAGTGGATTGACAGATTGATGGATGGATAGATGGATGGATGAACAAATGAATGGATGGATGGATGGGTGGGAGGGTAGATCGATGGTGGATGAGCAGATGAATGAATGGATGGATAAACAGATTGATGGATACATTGATGGGTGAGTGGGTGAATGGATGATAGATTGGTGGATGGACTGGTGGTGAGTGAGTGAGTGGCGAGGTGGACAAACTGTTGGATAGGTGCTTCAGAATCACTGCACTCTGCACTCAGGTCAGTCCTCTGTACTAAGAAGCATGAGCTTTGTCTATTGACTATACTTTTGGGAAGTTGGCTCCTTAGGATTCTCCCCGGAAGCTCAGGGCACAATAAGTCTGGGTCCTTGGGGGTAGGTCGAGGTCTCCTTTAGGCTGAAGGGTGGGGTCCTTGCTCTTGGGCTGGATGAAAAATAACTGGGGGTAGGGAGCTATGGGGAAAGGGAGTGGGCCTTCTTCCCCCACCTCCTTCTGGAACCAGTATCCATGTCCTGCACTCTTTACAAAGATGCCACAGTGAGGAGGAAGAGAGGCTGCCCACACCCTTTGTTACTAAGGGCCATTCCGTGGGAGATCAGAGAAGGGACACAAGTGTGACATGGCACAATGTGGGCAAGGGAAGCTCATTCACAATTCTATCCTTGCAGCAGGGGACCTGGGAGGTGGCAGAGGCCAGTAACCGCCTGGAAGTGCCAGCACCTTTGAGGTTTAGTGACAGCAGCTGGAAACTAAGGGCAGAGCCTCTGAGAAGCCACCTTCTGCTGTGAAGCAGCTGTGTGAGGAGGGCCAGGTCCCAAGACTTTCCTCTACTGCTCGTCCTGCTGCCATCACTGAGACCCTCCCAGGGCCCACTGGGAATGGACCAGTGCCTATGGCTCTTCCAGCAGGGACAAGGACCAGTGGCATGGGTGCATGTCTGTGTCCACACTCACATTTCTGGATACTGTGCCTGCTCCTGCAGCCACACATTAAGGTGGTGCCACGCTTCAAGGCTGTGTCCTGGGCTCAGCAGCAACAGGAAGGAGAGGCCTCTCCCTCCCAGGACAGAGAGGAGAGGGGACCTGGAAAGCACTCAGGGCAGAGACTGACACATGGAAAGCACTCAGTGAGTGTTCCCTGTCCTTGGTGCTGGGAGTGGGTGCCTGAAGGTGCAGAGGGTATCCTGTTACATATGAGGGTGAGCACAGGATTGCGTGGGGGGAGTGTGTGGGGCAAAGTAGATGCAGGGGTGAGTCCATACATCCCAGAGTGTGTGTGTGCCTGAACTCCTGCACATGTGGAACAGTGTGAGCCTGCCACATGCCTGTGCATGTGTGTGTGTGTGTGCATGCGTGTGAGGGGGACCATGCCCAAGAGAGGCAGAGTCCGAGAACACAGGCAGTCCTTGGTGTGCGAGGAAGATGGGTGTGTGCATACGCGGGTTTGTGATTGTAGGGAATGTGCCATCACGGCACTGTGCGAGAGGGCAGGCACGTGTGACAAGGAGGACTGGAGCAAGAGCTGCAGCAGCAGGTGGGCCCAGGGCCTGCCAGGGCTCGCTGGCGACAGCTCCAGCTCGGTTTTAATCACCCGTAGAGATGATGGAGCCCTGGGGAGTTGTCAGCCGCCCTCTGGGCTGCAGTGGGCTCCCTGCCCTCCTTGTTGGCCAACAGCCTCCAGCCTCCTGCAGCCGTGCCCCCTTGGTCCCTCCCCTTCTTCCTGCTCATGGTTCTCTCCCCAGCCCCAGAGTTCTGTTCCTCCACCTCTTCCTTTCCCCTCCCCCTTCCCAACTGCTTAAGACCCTCAGGGTCCTGGGCTGCCCCTTCCACCCTCTGATAGGTGTGACTTGCCTGGAAAGGTCAGTGACTGTCCCTCAGGAGGGTTGACCAGGCCTGGCCCCTGGCACTGCCTCCTTTCTTGTCTTCTCCCTGAAGACCCATGGGATGCGTCCCTTAGGTAAGTGACCTTAGGCCGTTCTTCAGCTTGAAGCCAAGGCTTTCCACATGCAGATCTTCTGAGCCTCCCACTGGGTCGAGAGACTGCCTTCAAGCCTCCTGCTGGTGCCACCATCCAAGCGCTGTGTTTTGAGGAGCAAGGATCTGAGGCTTTCAGGTGGGGAATAAGTGGCCTTTTGCAAGAACTCTGAGTCCTCTCCGCCCATCTTCTCTGGAGGGTGGAAAGAGATGGCCTCCTCCTCCGGAAGCTGTGGGAGCAGGAACTGCACGTAAGACCCAGGCCTGGAGTACCACAGTCCAGAGCTGCTGGCCAGCCAGCCAGGACCCTGGCCATCCGGTCCAGTTGTGACCCAACATGACATTCTGCATTTACTGGTTCATGATCAGACTCCCTTGGCTAGACTCTGGGCTCCATGGGGAACCTTGTTCCGTGTCGTGTCCTCAGTGCCAAGGACCTAGGAGGTGAGCGTGAGGACCATAGATGCCTGTATGAGTTCCTAGAAAGAGTGACAGGGCTCCCCCTCCCTCTCATCCCTCCTGGAGGAATGGCTGGGCTGGACTCAGAGGTAAAATGCAGCCAGGGACAAGCAAACTAATCCGGCCTGGCCATACTCCCAGGTTCGGCCGCTTCCAAGCTTCATGCTGCTGGTCGAGTTCTTCTCTCCGAGACTCAGTTTTCTCTGCTGTAAAATGGGCCTGTGATCCCTCCCTTTTTGTGGAGGAGTCTCAGAACATTGTGTGAATGGAGCCCACATGTTGCTCCCTTTTCCTTTCCCTCCGTCATTGCTGCCTTGTCTGGCTGCCTCTCCATTCCACCTTCCTGGCCACTAGGCAACCAGTTAAGGTGCGGGGATGGCGATGCCCAGCTCGCTCTCCTTCCTGAAGACTCACTGAGTCCTGTGTGATGGCAGCTGGGCATGGGGCCCCCTCCCTGTCCACACATCCTCCCAAGTGTCCTGAGGCAGTCCTGGGACAGGCATTAGCTCTGGAACAAGACTGCCTGTGTTGAAATCCCAGTGCTCTCACGTAGTGTGGGATACCTAACACCTCCCTGGGCCTCAGCTTCTTCCTCTGACCTGTGTAGCATGCTCAGCAAGTGCCTGGCATGTGGTCAGCACTCAGTGCCTTTTGTTTCTTTATGGCACCATCAGCTCGTCATTCTTATGGCTGGGCTGACAGGAAGAGGGAGGAGGGACAGATGGATGGAGGGAACGTTTTAGTTTCCTCATCTGTAAACAACAGGGCAAGAGAGTCCTCCAGTAGTCACATCTGGAATTTTTCAGTTGCTTACCTGCTGGGTGGACACAGGTCCATCGGAACTCTCAGCAAGGGATCCTGTCTCTGTGCTGTCTGAACCTACCCTTCTTATTTGTTCTGTGTTCTGTGTTTTCTTCCCCTGTGTGTGGGGGTGGGAGCAACAGAGTCCCCAATGAGAGGAGCCTGACATCCAGGGCAGACAGGGTGGCATCAGGCCTGCCACTTCTCCAGTGCCTGTTGTGTGCACCCAGCAACCCAGCAGGGGTGGTGAGTCCCTGCATCTGAGTGGGAGGGGTCAGGTGTGAGGATGCCTGGGCACATTTAGTGTCCACACCACACACACAGTGGATCTCAGTAGTTGCGAAGGCAGACAGAGGACAGTAAGATTAGGACACTTCAGGCAGAGGGAGCACAGAGGCAGAGGCCTGCAGATAAAGGAGCTGGCAGTGGGCACCATGAGCTGCCAGGTGCCCGGTGGTGCATGGTGAGCATGCTGGGAGGGCCATGTGGTAGCTACACCATGCTCCAAATGTCTCAGAGGAAATGGGGTTTATCTCAAAAGCAATGGACAACATCCAAGGGCGACTGCACAGGGAACAGGCTGGGATCCAGGTTTGGTTCTGCCGGTTCCACCCCAAGCTCCCAGGCTCTCAAAGGGAGCTTTCCTGGGAAAGCCAGGGCAGACATGTGGGGACACATGGGTTTGTGGAGAGCTGCGTCGGGCTTGTTGAGTTGCTGCTCAAGAGGGCTTACACTCAAGATGTGCATGGATCATGACGGTAATAGGAAAGCCTTCTGGAATCCAAAGGCACTGGAGAGCAGCCTCTCCTTCCCTTGCTCCCCTCCTCTCCTCCCATCGCAGGGGCAGTGTGCTTTTGTGAGCCAGTCTTGCTCTCCTCCCCATCTACAGCCTCAGAAGTCCATGGCTTCTGTGGCCCATCGGACCATGCTGGGGAGGCCCAACTAGTCCTCTCTCGTCTGCCTGTGCCTCATGATCTTTAGCTCCTGCTACCACTGACCAGCAAAGCTTGTCTTTCTGAGTTCAGATTCCCAGGAGAAGAACTCTGATTGGATCAACTTTTTTAATGAGTCAGGTTAGAAGTCGTTTGTCTTCAGGTCAAGTGCCTGCCCCTTCACCCAGTCAGCTGTGTCCAGGCAGCATGTGACACAGACATGGCCTCCAGAACAGCAAAGGCTCAAAGAGGGCAGTTCCCTGGGAGAGTTCAGACAGGGCAGGTGCACGACCAGCTCCTCCAGAGCTCGAGCGTCTGCATGAGAGCTGTGCTGCAGGCTCTCCTAGATTTGATTGCTCAGTCAGTGGTGTCACGAGGCCAAAACCAGTCTTTGAGCTCCGGGTGCACCAGAACTGGACACTGATTCCAGCCACAGAGAAGTCCTCTGGTCCCTGGGTTCACTGGGCATATGAATGGTTCATTGCAGACGAACCCCCAGCCAGAGTGCATGCTGTAGAGAGGACGGGGGCTATCTGAAGTCCTCTTCTATCTCAGTGGCTGGCCTGTTTGACTGGGGCTGGATACTACACTTAGGAGGGCAATTCAGTTTATAGAAGTCACCAGAACCATTTGCAGCTACTCTGTCCCTGACCTATCTAGTAGGCTGTTCTGTCCCAACATGGTAAGGCAGTGAACTGAGCATGGTTAATGCCAACTTGATCTTCAAATATGTGTGTTTAAACACCTCCAGTAGTAGGTGGATGGCAAGTGGGCTAGAGTTCTTCATTCCCCACTATATACACCATCTGTGCGAGGTGACTGCAGCATCTCCCATCAGGAAGTGGAGTCCCTTTCCCCTCTCCTTTAGTGTGGCTGGTCATCTAACTTACATAGAAAATGGTGGATGGCTGTTGTGTCGTTTCTGAGTCTAGCCTTCAAGACTCTTTGCATGGAATCCTGCTACTGCCAAATAAACAAGCTTGGCATGGCTGTTGATGGTGAGACAGGAGGCTGAATTGTTCCCATTGCCCCAGTTGATAGCCAGTCTATGGTTAGTCATTAAATGAGTCCATTGTAGACCAGCCAGACACCCTACAGACCACAGACACACCCTGTAAGCCCAAGCAAGGTGTGCCTAGCCTGACCTAGACCAGTAGAACCATGTAGATGATCCATGACTCCTGTTTATTCCTTTAAACTGCCGAGTTATAGAGTGGTTTGTTACACAGCAATAACTAACTGATACACTTCCCTATAAGGAGACCTCCGAGGATGTGTTGATGATTGCTTTCAAGCTCAGTTCATAAGCCTAGGGAGGTCTGCTCTTCATAGGCAGAACTTAAATGTGGCTGGACTCAAGTCACAATGATGACTTAGTATATTGATAGATGCCCTGTAATCTGAGTACGGCGTGCCAGGCAGCTGCACTTCCTGCCACTTACAGAGAATTTGCTGTAATGCATTGTGATGCATTAGCATAATAATTGCTAAGCATTCGCAAATGAATAGCTCACTGACTGATGGATTTTGTACAGAATCTGTGAAGGTTACATCGAGGGTGAAAACATTTCACTGTGTCAATGAACATACTTAATTTTTCTGGAAGTGCTATTTAAATTGCGTTGTGCTATGACATTAGCATAACAAAGACATAATGTATTCGTTTATGCTGTAGTAGGGAACACTGCCATAATCAGCGGACATGATGTGGGGGATGCGGAGAGGGGCCTGGGAGCTGGGAAAGCAGCCCCATTGGGTCTCTATGGCCACGCTGGGGAGGTCCTGCCCTGCAGGTCCCACCCCCGGACTTGGCGCCAGATGGGATGCTGGGGCTTCTGGCAGTGGGTGGACTCTGTTTATTGGCTCGTTTCCTTTTCACTGATTTTCTCTTCTCTCTTCTCTGGCCACCAAGTCCTGCTAATGGGTGGGTGGGTCTTGGCTGTCAGAAGAGAAAACCTCAGGAGAATTAAGAAGCATTCAAATCTGGCAGGATTCACCCTCCCCCTTCAGCAGGGCAGGGCAGCCTCTGCAGAATCAGCCAGCTGGTCTCAGGAAGTTGTGCCTCGCTCCTCCATCTCTCCAGTCCCCTCCCCTAAAAGGGCCTTCAGAGCTGTCACAGGGAGCCTCGCAGAGGAATGGCTTTATTACCTTAATTTTCTACATGTTTTGCATATCTGGCTCTTTCAGGGGAAGTGTTTGGAGAAGACAGAACCTGTTTATTTTATTATTTTTTTTAAAGAGAGAAGGACATTGAGAGAGAGAGAGAGAGAGACAGAGGCAGAGACAGAGAGAGAGAGACAAACAGAATCAATTTTTATTGAGTTTTTCACATGGCTTTTGTTGCTCTGACACTTAGCTGTGTATGAGGGTACTGGGATTTGAACCCATGTACTTGGTGCATGGCAGGCAAGCACCATAATGGCCGAGTCCCCACTCTTGCCCCCAGAACCTGTTAATTGAGCATCTACTGCCTGCCAGGCACTGAGCTATTTTTGCATGCACCAGCTTGGCTCCTTAACCAGCAGTGCACAAACTGGTTTTCTTTTATTCAGAACTTTCAGAACCTTTGGAGTAATTCTGACTCTGACACATCTCTAAGGGGAAGATATAAGGGTCTCGAAGCTTTAATATAGTGAAATCTGGCTTGGGAGAGTCAGGCCTGAGTCCATTCGTTACCTTATAAGACTCAGTGAGTTAAGGATTATTATCTGCATCTCAGAGCTAAGGAAGTGGAGACTTAGTGAGGCTGTAATTTGCACAGAGCTGACAAATGGCCCATGTGGGATTTGAATCCACATCTACTTGTCTACTTGATCCCAACAACAGAGGGATGATGTGCACTGGCTTCCTGAGAGGAAGAGGGGGCTGACAACCAACTTAGGAAGGAGAATCAAATTGAGGACTGCCATCAAGTGCTGCGGAGTCTTCAGACCCTTGCTGTGTGAGGGAGGCCTCTCTGTGCCAGCTCAGGATAGAGACGAGTGGCTCTCATCTGTCCTGTGGTCAGGGTTATTTCCAGCAGAAGGACTTTGGTTCAAAAGCCAGGGAGGGGATGGACTGGTCACCTTGGCCCCTGAAGTTGGTCCCACAGGGAAGTCCTCTCCAGTGGCCTCCTACTGGTAGGGAATGGAAGGGAGCAAGAGGCTGCTGAGGCTCAGACCAGCAAGCATGGAAAAGGGACAGGATCAGCAGCCATCGTCCCCTCAGCCGACAGACACTTTGAGGTGGTTTCATGTTTCCCAAGCACCGGTCCTTGGTCCGCTGGTTGTGAGGTCTGAACAGAGGCTGAGTTCTCTGAGCCAGCTCTTCTAGCCTTGCCTGCCAAGGTCCAAGGCCCATGGGAGTGGAGGTAGTTTGAGTGGCTTTTCCCCTAAAGTCAGGGCTGTTTTCTTGCCTCAGGCTTTTAGAATTGGATGCAAATTGTGTAGCCTTTTCTCTGGAAGCACGCACATTCACATGTAATGCAAGAGGTCCTAAATCCCGAAAGGCCCTCCTGTCTTGAGAAACTAGCCACATTCCTGTCCAGCCACACAGGACAAATCACTGCTCCCAGAATGCACCACAGACCTGCTGACTCTGGTCTCCTGTCTGGGGTGCTCTTTGGCCTCTGCCTCCAAAGCAGATCTTGCTCCCGTTTAGTTTCCCCTCTTCCAAGAGACCTGCTAACTTCTAATTCAGTCCCCTTCAACTGGGCATTTACTTAGTGGGCATGTCCCACCTGCTCACAGAATGGGCAGACAGATGGTCACTGCTTTTGTGTGACCTGAGAACCAGTGAGGAAAGAGGCATTTATAGGTGTCATGAGTATGATAAGGAGAGTGTGGGGGCTGCCCTGGGGCCACACAAGAGTGTGGAGTTCTTTGCATCTAGGGCACAGCTTCCAAAGTTTGCTCACTTAAATTCCACCTGGTCGATTTTTGCCGTATCAGCATACCATCTGTACTGTTATTTACTTTTCATTGTTTTCCGATAAATAAACTTTGCATCTGCTCGGTGGTTTGTTTTGCCTTGTCCTACGCAATCTTATCTGTGAAATCATGGGTCTTGTGCTATTTATAGATTTTTAAACATTTTTAATTTTTCATTGTTGTAAAGTATAAATAACATAAAGTTACCATTTTAAGTATGTAATTCAGTGATATTAAGTATATTCACATGTACAACATTTCCATTTCCAGAGTTTTCTCATCTCAAATAGAAAGATCCATAGCACACTAATTGCCCCTTCTCCCTTCTCCTACCCCTAATCCCTGGTAAACACTACTCTACTACTCTACCTTTGGTCTCTATGAATTTGCTTATTCTAGGTACCTCGCATTGGTGGACTAGTACGATATGTCTTTTTATGTCTGGCTTATTTTTCTTAAATGTTTTAGAGGTCAGTTCCACATTGCAGCATGAATAGAATGTCATTCCTTTTTTCAGATTAAAAAAGACTCTCTTCCTGTGCCATGTTGTTTGTCCATTCATCAAGGATGGGCACTTGGATTGTTCCCACCGGCTCTTATGTGTGCTCTTCATATTTTGACATATTTAACGTGAACATATGGGAACTATTAATGGAATATGGTGGTTTTCTGTGATCACCTGTCCTGAAAGCAGATGTTGCAATGAGGACTTGAGTACAAGTGAATATACTTAATGTCACTGAATTATATACTTAAAGTGGGAGGAGCCAAGAGTGGAGGAGAGCAGAAAGTGAGAATAGAAAGGAATTAGAGCCAATGAAATCCTGGACTGGTTATCGCTGTGGTCAGTTGGGGCTCAATCTTAATAAGGCCTGAAGAACCAAGTTCAACACATCCCTGAATGAGTCCACTAGAGGACGGAAAAGCTCACAGGGCTTCTGTTCCCAGCTTGATCTCCCCCCACACTCCTAAGGGACGAGTGTGACTCCGGTCACACTCCTAAGAGAGGAGAGTAGACAGCCTGGGCAGGGAGCTGTCCACACGGCCGTGCTGAAATCAGGTGCTCCGAGAGGATGTGGTAGGCGGCACCCAACATCAGTTATATCATCTGAGCACGTTTCTTGTACCTCATTCTGTGGTTTGGAAGATTTGGACCTTCAAGCTGGCACTTGAAGAGGAGCAGAGATTAACCAGACAGAGTGTGGAAAGGGAGTTTTTGGCATAAGGAACATCTTCACGTGGAGGCCAGGAGTGCAGATAAAGCAAACATATCTTCTGGTCAGGGGACAGGCCATGTAGAGATATCTATATGCTAAGAGCTATTGGAAGGGTCTGAACCATGGAGGGGAGTGTTGTGTGGCCTCCTGGAAATTTGCCAGGGGCAGATACTAGACTGGCCTAGGGCACTGAAATGGGCTCTCTTCCCTGGGGACTACAGAGGGAGCCCCTCCAGTCTTTGCACTCTCAGAGTCAGCAGGCATCTGGTACATAGTCAGAGTAAGCAGTAATAATGGTGGAGCCCCTAGGCCTGATACTAGGAACCCCCATGGGGTCTTTCAGTGTTAGCAAATCCTTCCCCCAGACATGCATGTTCAACCCCATCCTTTGACCCCAGTATAATGAAAAGTCAAGGTCACATGGAACTGGGCCCTGTCTTTACTACCAGCTGACTGAAGGGTCTTGGGAAAATCTTTCTTCTCTGAGCTTTGATTTCCTAGTCAGTTAACTGGGAGTGATGATGCCTGTTTTTGCATGGTTATTGGGGCAAATTCTTTGAGAAAACTTTTTACCTGAAACACGGCAGAGTGCTTGGAACCACAGAAAGTGCTCAGGATGGGGGGTGTCCTTTCCTAATACCCTGAACTCATCCCTGCTACTTGAACACAGCCTGGCCTGGCCCCCCAGTGGAAGCAGAAGTAACCGTGAAGAAGGGAGCCCTGGAGGTGTGGGAGCCCTGGTGGAGATAGGACCCACTCTCTGCAGAAGCCACTCTGACTCCTTCTGTCCCCTCTGTGGTGTAACAAGGAACACAGTCATTGAGCACCACTGTATTTCCTCATCCAGGAGCCGGCCTGGTGGGATGGGTTTGTTATTTTCTGAATATTTGCTGAAGTTAAGAAGGACTGGCCTGCTCCACCAGGATCTTCCCTCTTCTAGCCTTGGCTGGCTCTTTGGGCCTAGGAAGAATGGAGTCCTTAAGGGCTCCAAGGCAGCTCCAGGCCAGTGAGATTCTGATAGGCAGTTTCCAGGGCTTGCAGACTCTGAGGATTCTCCTTCCAAAATAATGGTGTTGTTGAATGCTGAGCACGTGGTGGAGCCCACGCCAAGGATGGAACAGGAGTCTCTGAGTATGGCCAGGCTGGGATGATTACTGCTGCTAAGTAAATTGCCAGCGCCTCCTCAGGACCCCTCCTGCATGGCTCCATGATTCATTTCCGCACAGAGAAGTTTAATAATCAGCAAAGGGGATTTTTAGCAACAGATGGTTCCTAGCCTCAGGGAGAGGTTGCACTGCACATGTGCTTTCCAGAGAGGTGAGCTGGAGCTGTTCCCCCTGCTCCCTCCAAACGGGGACCCTAGGTCTCTGTGACTCTGAGCCTGCTTGTGTAAGGAAGCTGCTAGAAGAGCAGAAGGAAAGGAGGGTGTCAAGTGGTGGCAGGCGGATGCTGGAGAGGAGATGGCACGAAGTAGCCTTTTTCACTCTGCTACCCGCGCGCAAGTCTTCGGACAAAGGATCAGAGCCACTGAAGGCCACCCAAGAGCCTGTCTGGGGTTGGAGCAAGTTCTAGGAGCCTCCAAGAAACTTTAAGAGGGGGCTGGAGTGGTGGCTCTGCAGTTACCGTGCTTGCCTGGCATGCGTGAGTACACGAATTCAAACCCCAGCACCACGTACACAACGAAGTATCCGAGGAATGAAAGTCACATGAAAAACTAAATAAAAATTGCTTCTCTCTCTCTCTCTCTCTCTCTCTTCTTTAAGAAAAGAAAAGAAACTTTAAGAGGATTCTGACAAGTGAGCATAAAGTTTTTCCCCTGTTAAAAGCAGAGCAACTTGTACATCTGCCACCCCCACCCTAATGCTACAGAGGGTGAACTCAGACCCTGGATTCTCTTCGTTACAGAAGCCAAAGTCAGAGTATCTTAAATAAAAAGGAATTAGCAAACCCCCACTAGTGATAGATGGCTTCAGGCAGGTTAGATCTAGGAATCAAGCCATGACATCCCCTGACTTTGCTTCTGTGGGGCCTAGATGTGGCCTCTTTCTCTTCTACAGCATAAACTTTCTTCTCTTTATGTGAAAAAGATGTTTCAGCTCCAGCATAAAATTTTCCAAACTGGCCTGGACTTGGGGAGGTGCCCATCCTAAATCCTATCCCTGTGGGATGGTAGATAACTATGCCAATTTGCCAGCTTGGACACTGGCCCATCTTTATGATTTGAAGAAAGAACACCATGATTGACACCTCTACCAATATCATGTAATGGAAAGGGATTTGCCAAAGGAGGGCTGCAGAAGAGGCAGGCTGAGCTTGTCTTGGAGGTCTGGAGAGAAGTAGTCGGCTGAGGTCACAGCAGCAGTGCTAGAGGTAGGCATTATGTTTTGTTGGCTGGTGGCTTCTTGTGGCTCTGCATGGCTCCCTGATGAGAGCTTGTGATGAGCTCCTATTTTCCCAGGGAGTTCCTCCTGGGACTTGCCCTGTGATTTAAGAAATTCATGGATCAAAACATAGAGACTTTCTTCTCATGGCAGTTGCAGGCTACTTTGGGTACAAAGTCGTGAAAAATCTAACTGCAATACCAAGATGAGTGTAAGGCACATTTCAGGACAATCTGTATTCACCTCCCAGAGAGCATGGCAGACCCATGGCAGACCCATTCCCCAGAATTAAGAGGAGCAAGTTATCACTGTGCAGGGGAGTAGGCTGAGGGATGTGGGATCCTGGAGGAGAAGTGTCAGGAGCCAATTTTTAAAACTGAACTGCATTTGGATTGGGGGTGTCATGCAGGGCCAATGACATGATGACAGGAACCAACCAGACACCCATCCATCCATCCTTTATCCATACTGTAGAATATTTATTGAGTACAATTTATGTTCTAGGAATTGAGCTTACCATGGGAGCAAAATAGCAGAACATACAAGGTAAATGGTGAGTGGAATGACCCAGCTAGATCAGGATATTATAGTGAGACAAAGGCTAAAGATGTACTTTGATTCAGTGTATGAGGGCTCTCAATGCCACATTTAAGGATTTTCCTAAGGGCAGTCAGGACTGGCATGGTGAGGTGGCTCCACTCTCCATGAAAGCCATGGTAATGTCTTCCTAGGATATACCTGGGGTTTCAGGAGCAGAGCTCTCTACAGCTCTCATCAAAGAGTGGTCCTTTCCCAAGCTGTGCAGTTATTTGGTAAGATTTTTCTCAATCACCTCTACCCCTGTACATTTTTACTGACTTTGGTGCACACTAACACTGGCTCCTGGGAAGTGGTAGCAGCTGACATGAACAGTGATGGATCGTTTTTCAGGAATCACACCTGACATCTAGCATCTTTGTCCAATCCATTAGTCTCGCCCTTTGTACTGCCATGGGGAGAAAGCCGGCCCACCTGGGGTTTACCAAAGTACTTCATTGTGTTATTTTTGATATGACTATGGTAAGTGTTAGCTGAGTTGCTCTTGGCTCCCATAATAGGGTTATGTCCATCCATGGGCCTGGCCTGCTCCCATGTGGAGCTGTGACTGGGAGATGGGAAGGAGGAAGATCCAGGCTATAAGTTGGCTCCAAGACCTTGTCACCATGCTGGTGGACTGGGCAGTACAGGGGGTGTCTGCATGCAGATAAGAATGGAAGAGGAGCTACAAGTCAGACCTTTGAGAGGACAAGTGAAGGGTTCTTTTGAGCTATGCAAAGCTTGCTTGGAAACAGGTTAAAACTCTTCCTTCTCTAGGGGAGCTATTAATTCCTGGGAGAAGGATGCACAACCTACCCTCTTAACGAAGTGCTCCAACCTGCCAATGGCCACCAGTTATTCTGTCCTGTAGGGCATGGTAATGATGAGGCAGGGGAGACAGGAAGTGGCAGGGAGCTACAAAGAGTGTGTGGATAAAGAGAGACAAAAGAAAGACACCCAGAGTCACAGGGGAGGTAGGAAGGATGGAGAGAGAGAAGAAGAGAAGGGACAGGTGAAACTTCCAGGTCCATGGCAGAGTTTTAGGGATGTTCCTATCTTCAAGAAACAGGTACAGATGGGGATTCTGAGACAGTGAGGGTCTTTTCTATCAGAGAACCCCAGCACCCTGCTGGCTGAGCGTCTCAGTGAGTCTGTTGCTGGATCTGGGCTTCTGTTCTCAGGTTCATGGAGCTTGGTCCTTCAGGAAAGGCCACTAGACAGTCTAGTCATTATTATTCCATTATTATCATCTTTTGAATGCTCAATATGGATCATAGATCCACTATCCCAATTCTTACGGGAGAATTTTGGTTAGCTCCATTCTATAGATGAGGGAAATGAGCCTTAAAAAGTTTAAGTACCTTACCCTTAAGAGACAAAGTTGGGCTTCTAACACAGACCCATCTGGCCCCTTGAGCACTTTTTAACCCTTCTGTCTGTCGCCTCTCATCCTATGCCTTCTGGGACCACTACCTAAGAACTTCTCCTTTGTCCACTTTGTGTCTGTCAATCTGGATTTCCTGCTTGGTTTTCCATCCTGTGTCCTCGGGGCCTACTGTCCAGTCATTTCCCATCTTCCCAGGCTATTGGTTGTGGCCCCATGTCTGGTGTTAGTTTGTCCCACTAGTCACAGTTGACCCACAAGTCTCTGCTCCTTCATTCCCAATATTCTCTCAAGGATTTTGATCTGCATATGGTAGAGTGACACCTAGGAGGACCCTTGGACATAAGCTACCATTGAATTTAGGCAATTTAATGGTGTCCAGAAACACCCAACTTCCTGGGAAGAGAGAGAAGACCCATGGATAGATGAAAACTGACCCTATCCACAAATATTAGGATCCTTCCCATACATAGTCTTTGTTTTGAGCTTGCAATTTCTTTCACCTTCACATCTCAGGCAGAGTTAACTTGAACCATGGAAGTCAAAAGCTACAGTCATCTCCAGCCTGAATCTAGCAGGCCTGTTTTAGGAGCTGTCCCTGGTGCTGATCTCCAAGCCCCACCTCTGTCCTGGCAAAAAGGCTCTGATCCAGGCTGATCCATCCAAGCAAATCTGTTCTGATGAACCTTCCAAGGCCCCTGTTGGTTCGGCACAATCTTTATCATAGCTTTAGACCAAAGCATGGCCTGTTTGTCCGACACCTGCCTAATAGCCTGCCTAGTCCAATTTCCTGCTTAAGACATCACAAGTCTGCCATGGGCTACCCCAGCTTACCTACCCTGGGCCTGTGGAAAGGGGATGGGGTAATGCCTCAGGGCAACATACACATATTAGTGTCTGGGCCTGCACCCCTGGCTGGTTACCCTCACTGGTCAGCAAGCCCTATGTCCCAGTCACTTGGGACCATGAGCCATATTTCTCTTCCAGTGCAAAACAGGTGTCACGGGTGGGGCTAAGAAGTGCCATCTCAGCACGATGCTTCCCTGGCTAATATAGCACTGTGCAGGCTCATCCCTGGAAGGGCAGATTAATCATTTCCGCCCCGAGTCACCATCCAGGCCAGATTTATGGTGGCGGGAGCATGGGAGCCCCCGACTTTATGGTCTTGTAAATTACAGAGCTGCTTGTGCAAGAGGCAGGCTAGGCTGTAAATCATGTGTAATTGCTTGTAAATTGGGAAACAAATAGTATTTTTGCTTAAATTGCCCTCTTTGCAATGTTTCTTAGGAAATTAAAGTTGCACAGAGGACCTTTAACCTCCTAAGGACCAACATTCCCATTGGGACTCAATCTAAACCATCTCAGAGTCTCTTCGAGCCTCATCCCAGCAGATCTGGAGGCCTTTGGGTCAAATGGAGAAGAATTGACTGCGGTTGTCATAAATTCCTCTTTTAGGTAGACTTAAATCACATTCTGCTGGGACTGACCTCTCTCCCTCCCCCCACTTTGAATTAACCCCAAGGGTCTCATCTTGCCCCTGGCTATGGCTGGTCCTCTCCAAGGCTCTGGGAAGCTGAGTCCACATGAGCTCCAGAGAATCTAATTTCACTCCTCCTTTTCCCCTACGCAAAGGCAATGAGTCACTGTACCTGGTAATCGTGGCCTCTGCGTTAGTTTGCTAGTTGCTTCTTTTTTTCTTGTCCTCTCTCATTTCGATAAAATTACATTTATAATCTTCCTTTGCCTGCCTTGGTCAACTTTAAAGAGTCATTAAATTTGCTGATAGGCAGCCTGCTAAACTTTAATTGAATCACGAACCATGGGCTTCTAGAAGGTTCAGCCTTCAGGGGACCTTGGGGACCACATAATTCAACTCCTTCATTTGATGGACAAGGAAATAGACGTCTAGGATGGTTAAGTGACTTGCCCAAGGTCATTCTCTGAGTGAGGGCAGCCCTGGGTTGAGAATTGAGTCTCCTTTCTCGGGCACTGTATGCTTTCCATTCCAGAGTGCTGGGACTCTAGGATTTAGCTGTCACTTATGCAGCTCTGCTGTGTGATAAACCTTAACAGGATCAACAAGCCTTTGTCTTATAATTGGAAGAATTAGCAGCACTTCAAAACCTTCTCTAGGAAACTGACTCAACTAATGGGCTTGAGCTGCAATGACAGTCCTCAGTAGCCTTCTGACGGGCTCTGGCATGGGACTTGTCAGATCCCTTGGGGACTATACTTTTTAAAGCGGTGCATAAGGCTTAGGTTAATGCTGTTGGTGATGGCAGCTCTGGTCATATAATGTGGGACATTGGGGAGGATAGTGGAAAGGGCATGAATGTTCTTGAATCTAGGCAATGATGGGACCCTCTATGGATACGGTCTTAGGCAAGTCACCTCTCTGAGCCTCAGTTTTGTCATTCATCAAATGGGCATCAGGAGCTGCCTCTTGCAGGGTAATTGGGAAGACTATAAAAGACGATGCATGAGGAAGTATCTAGGTCATAGTCTGGCGTATGGGGAGCCCTGGTCCAGGCTGGTTGTATCAGAATGGCCAAGCTGTGGGGCTCTTTTGTTTTAAGTGGACTTGTCTGGATTTGTATGATGAAAGAGTTGGAGAGGGAATTATGAGAGGCCACCGTGGGTCATACCAAGACTTGTGGGCCAGTCCCCTCTCCTTGGGGTCCTCATCAGCAATGCTAGATGAGGCTGTCAGGCCAGTGCACATGGCACCCTCCATAGGGGAGATCACCTGAGTTCTCAGTTACCTCTGGGCTAGAAAAAGGGAGACACCTACTAGGGGACATGTCCAGAGGGCTGGGTCACAGCAGTCCAATGCACCTGCCCCATCTGTGCCAGGTCGCTCTTGGCTGTGTAAGCATTCTGGTGTCCCCAGATGATGGCTCTCTTTGTGCCCAGGCTGGGCTCATGACTTCTCACGACCTCCTACCTCCACACGCTTTTCTCCTGGGTCCTCCTTGCCCAGAGTGGTAGAGAGCACCCCACCTGCCTCCCTCCTTCCGCTTCTTCTTGGGAGCAGAGTCTTCCGACTCTAAGAACTGCCCCCTCACTCTTACCAATTAATTTCTTGTCCCTGAGGTGACTGGGGCTGATAGATGCAATCTGGGGCCCAGGGTGCATTGCATACATTGGGAGATCCTGGGCAACAACAGCCGTTCACTGTTGGGATGCTTCTGGGTCATACCTCCCTGGAGAGTCTGCAGGAGGCCCAGGAGATGATCTCTCTAGGGAATGGCTCTAAAGGACCTGGGCCTTTGGAGGTGGGACACTCCTGCAGAGAGGCCAACACCATCTCACTTTATACATCACAAGGAATAGAAATTAAAAGCAGGGGTTCAAATCTGGGTTTCACCACTTCCCAGCTGTGCAACTTTGGATGAGTTTGCAAGCCTCTCCGAGCCTTAGATGTTCAAAGGGAGTGGATAATGGTCCGCAGCTTAGAGAGCTGTAACGCAGACTCCGCAGACTCCGTGAGATAATGCATGGAAAGAGCTGAGCCCAGTGCTGTCACAGGGACAGCTCTCTTCCACAGCATGCTTATCCATGTAGCTCTCAAGCCTCCTCCTAGGCACACAGGAAGCCATCAGGCAGCATGATGGGTGTACTTTCCTGTTCCACCTGGTGTCCTGAGTGTCCTGGTCTCAGGAGGCTGAGCAAGGGGGTTGTTTATTTCCAGAGCTGTTTTCTCATTGCCTGCCCATCCCCCATGTCCTCTGTTCCCAGGAACACATAAGGAGCCAAGTGGGCAGGAGGCAGAGAGAGAGTCTTGCCAGCCTGATGGAGTGGAAGACTGAGGATTAGCTCCTGTGGACAGACAGATGGGCCAGGGGACACTGGGCATGTGACCAAGCCCTCTCCCCAGGCCTCCCGGCCTGGGGTCCTGACCCCAGGGCTTACTTGGCCCAGACTAGATTCCCTCCTTCCCTCTCTTTCCCCTTTCAAATTCTGTCTTCCTCTCTGACACTCGCTGGCTTTGTGTCCCCATTCTTCCTGTCCTTTCTCTCCCTCCCCACCTTCACCCACCCCAGATCACTTTGGGCTATTTATCTGCCTCCTTATCTGTTTCTGCTTAATCTGTCTCTCTAGACTTTTCTCTTTCCTTCCTTCCTTTTGTATCCCTTTGTGTCATTCTCCCTCCTTCTGTCTTGGTCCCTCTCTCTGCTGCTCCACAGAGATCTGCAAGACGGGTGGTGGTGTTGTCTCCCTTCCCTCTCTGACCTTCCATGCATGTCTCTCTCTTGCTTCACTTTCTTGCTCTATTTCTTTGTCTCTGATTTATGCACCTTCTTCCCTTCCCCTGTGCCATCCCTGCCTTGCTCCCCTATTCCCTCCCCACCCCACTCTGTCTCCCTCAGGGTTCATCAGTCCTCACTGTGGATATGCCCAAGGGTCTGTCCCAGTGGGCTCAGAACTGTCCAGTCTTCTCCCAGACCAGCGTGGGTCACTTGGCACCTCTTTCCCTACCTCACCCACTTTCTCTAGAATCTAGAAGCATCACTTTCATTCCTCCCTGAAAAGTGGGTTAGGACTGGGACTGATCCCCTGGAGCATGTACCTGGGGGTTACCTTGAATCCTTGGGAGGAGAAAGAAGGGCAGGAGGGAGCCTTGGCAGCCTGAGGCCAGGCCCTTGCATCTGTGGCAGTTCTGGGAATGGCCAGTGAGGCTGCATTACACCTGTTATACCTGTGCTGGGGGGGATAGAGGAATGGAGGGTGCTAGCATGCGGGATCTTGCCGTCTGGTTGTGGTGGAGAAGCTAATGCACATGAGGCAGGTACTGGGCTGCCAGGATTGCCACGGACTGGCTCTTAAACCAGCAACCTCAGAACCTGAAGTCACCTGGCTGGGTTTCTCTGCCTCTCCTTTGGTCTTGTGTCCCCTGAGAGCAAAGGCATTTGGCTTCCTGGAAGCTGCTGAGTTCCTCAGTGCCTAGCATAGTGCCTGGCACAAAGGAGGGGAACACAGATTTCAGGCTCCCGATACAGGGGCTTGTACAATAAGGAAATGTGACTTCAAGTAAAGAAAGACGATCTTGGCTGGGTACAGTGGCGCACACCTGTAATCCCAGCTCTGTGGGAGATTGAGGCAGGAGGATCTCAAGTTCAAAGCCTGCCTGGGCAATTTAGTGAGATCCTATCTCAAAATTAAAAAAAAAAAAAAAGACTAGGGATGTAACTCAGTGGTAGATGGCCCCTAGATTCAATCCTCATTACTGGAGGAAAAATTAAAGAGAGGAAGAAAAGGAAGGAAGGAAGAATGGAAAGAAGGAAGGAAAGAAGGAAGACAGACAATCTTGTTTCTACGGTCCCTGTGTCCTATACACAGTGATTCTGTTCTGTGCCTCCCAGCTGTGCCATCTATGGACATTAATATTGGAGCTAGTGGGACCTCGCAGATCCCTTTGATCAGCACTCGGGGTTCACCGACGGGCCCTGAGGCCCACAGTGCATTCAGCCTGCCCAGGGAGTGTTAGAGAAGGGCTCCTCTTGGGCTGGTGCCTCCTGAGATGCTGTCTCTCAGTGCCTGTTGGGGTCTTTGTCCCTGCCCCAGGCTGTCTGCCACTGTCTTCATCCTCTCTCTCCTGGTTTTTATTTTTTTTCCTCTCTCTCTCTGATGGGATAATTATGCTAATCAGCCTGTCAGAACAAAGATAATTTGTGATGGGCTATTTCAGACTTTGGAAATTCAGGCCAAGGCCTCTCTCCTGCTTGCCTCTGGATGCCCCTTAGCCCTGAGCCCAGGGCCTGAGCCAGGCAGGTCTGTTGAGGGAGAGATGGCGGTGGGGGGCAGAGCTTGGGGGCAGGTGACCGAGGGAAGATGTGGGTGTGTGTGTGTGGGTGAGCATGTGTGTGCAGGTGCACAGCCATTGCACAGGCCCCACCTCTGTGTACTGGGGACATGCTGTACCATCAAATGTCTACAGAAACCCGCAAAACATGGAGGGCAAGGTGAGAGAACTGCAGTCCCTGGGATGTGAGGGCCCAGGGCAGATATTCTCCATGTATGCGGCTCCAGCTCTGCAGGGACCACGGACCCACGCCAAAGCTGCAGGAGTGATCACCTGCATCACCGTTCCCTGCAAGAGACCAAATCAGCACCCTTTGCTCTCTGGGGGATTGTACTCTGCCCCCACTGAGCTCCCCACTGGGCCCTAAAGTAGAAGGGGCCCAGGGTGCTCACTCCTGGGCACAGTTGCTCATCAGTGGGTGGGAGAGAGGGATGCTGGTATATCAGGCATCAGGGCTGGCCAAGCAGGGCCAGAGGGCAGCTCAAGTCAGGGGCTGGCCAGCAGGTGAAGGGAGCCATCCCTGAGATGCCAGGCTTAGCAGTGGGCAATCTGGAGGTGCTGAAGGGGAGGGCCCAGGACTTGACAGGGGGTCCTGAGCTGCCTTGCCTGCCCTTCTGCTTCTCGGAGAAGTGGGCTAAGGGATGCTGGGCTGAGCCTGGGAGAAGCCCCAGGGCTCTGGAGCCATAACCTGGTGCCCCGCCCCCCAGGCCTCCTCCACACATCCTTTGTCCCCAGGTTTCCTGCACCCTTAACTGCCTTCACTCCCTCAGTGACATTTATCCAGCATCTACAGGTGACAAATGCCATGCTAAGCACTCAACTATAGACAGCTCTTTGTCCTCACAGAGCATGCAGACTCATGGGAGGCTTCCCAAAACCACTCCCCCCCTCCCTCTGCTCCGGCACAGGAAGCTCCCCGGGTGTAAACATTCCGTCTCCCTGGTAATAGCACAGGCTCCCCGCCCATCTGATGGGTGCTCAGGACCCTCTTGCCTTATTCTGGGTCCACTGTCAGAGCCTTAGTTTCTACTCCTGCTGCATGGGCAGTGTGCTCCCCGCTTCCCAGGGCTTTAAATGAGTGATGGAGGGGATGAGGTCTGCCCTGTCTTCTTCCCTCAGCCGCCTTGCCCCACACCTACAACCTTACTTCAGGGACAAAGCCCTGCTCAGCCTAGGCACCTGGCTCTTACAAAAGTCTTCCCCACCAACAGTCAACCTCCCTGCTCCTGCCAAAACCAACTGCCCAGCTGCCCACTGCATTTCCTCCCCGTTCTCAGCCTCACCAACAGCTTCCTCCCCACATGCCCCCATGCTGCCCTCCCTAGGTGGGATACTGTCCCTGTCCCTCTCCCTCCAGCCATCTTTCTACTTATCTCTTGGACTGGCCGAATTCTCCTGCTCTACAACCCACTCCTTCAGAGGAGGCCTTGCGCCTTGACTCCCAAGGGTGCTAGGCTCTGCTTACCCAGAGTGACCAGCTGAGAAACTGCGGTCCACTGGGAAGACAAGGACAGTCAGCTCTCTGAGGGCAGGGCCAGAGAGGAAGTTCATGGATTGGATGGACGTGTAAAAGAGAATGAGGGCTGAGTGTTTTCTCTAAAAGAAAGGAGCTGATGCTTTCTAAATCCTTTATTTTGGGGGCTGGAGTAGTGGCTTAGTGGTTGGAGCACTTGCTTGACATAGCCAAGGACCCGAGTTCAAACCCCAGCCCCACATATACAACTAAGTGTTGGAGAAACAAAGTCCGGATGAAAAACTAAATAAAATTGATTCTCTCTCTCACTAATAAATAAATAAATCCTTTATTTTGGAAATTTTCAAAAACAGAGAAATAGAATGGCGAGCCCACCAGTGCCATCGATGGTGGGCACTGATGTGGTGGTGTTTCTCTCGGGGCTGTCCCCTCTCTCTGCAGCCTTTGCTTGGGGCTCCCTTCTCAACATGTCAGGCAGGGTCATCCTCTGGAGCCTTCGCAGCCTCTTACAAGGATTCGGTTGGGGAGTGGGGTTTGAGGGGGCAAAGCTGTGACTGGTGTGGCCTGTGGCCCTGGGCAGCCCTTCTCCTGGGAGCCCAGAAGCCTGTCACCTGCACCTGGTGTGGAAGGAGGTGGCGGGCTCACCCCTCCCTGGTGTGTTTGGAACACCACCACCATCCCCAGTAAATGGTGGCAGTTGACAGAGGAGGCTTTGAGTCATTTAAATGGCTGCTGGGGAGACGTTGCGCTGACTCGCTTGATCTGAAGGAACTTTCCTCTTCTGCGCTTCTGATTACTCAGCACCTCAGCCTGTCCCCAGCCCTTTCCCACCAATCGCTGCTCCCACCTCCCCCCTGTCCACAGTACACTCTTCTGGGCCTCTTCTCTGCTGCCTCCCTGGCTCATCCATATCCCTGCTTAGACCTAGATGCGTTCTGGAGCTGGAATTGGAAAGTTCTGGAATCAAAGCCCCTGGGGATTAACGGTTCTGGGCTGCCCTACTGAGGCCCTCCAGCTGCCCTTGGGGAATCCTGGAGGCCAGAGGGAGGAGGTATCGCCCTGAGACTCTTATGCCTGACACTGTTCCCTACCAGTTCTGAGGCTCCTGTCTGTCTATTAACCCTTTGTCATGATGACCTTGGCCACAGGCCACGTCCACCTTCATGGATGGCCTGGCAGAGCTGCAGCCCAGCCTTGTTGGCCAGGAGGGAGGGAAGAGGAGGCCATGAGGGGACCCTCACTGACTCTGATGGGTCTGAGGCCATGAGCCATAGAGGCTGGCAGACACTCTGTGGATGGATGTGCAAGTGTGTGCACGTGTGTCTGGGCATGTCTGGTCCTGAATGCCTTCACGCGTGTCTCTATGACACATGCCCCGGTGTCTACAAACCCTCTGCTGTTGGGCCAAATATGTGTGAGCTCCATCTGGCCTGTGTGGCCACTGAATGCATGGCTGTGCTCATCCAGGATTGCTGGAGAGTGAAGGTGAGGATCTGCATGTGCCTTGGGCAGGGCTATCTGTGGCTCTGGGTTTGGGTGATGTGTGGTGTCTCTAGTGACTGGGTATTCATATTCCTTGGTATTTCCAGTGCTGTGGGTATACTCACGTCTATCTGCCAGTCCCCGTGTGTCTGTCCAGGTGCTGGTATGCATGCCCACTGTGCCACACATGCGCATGTGTGTGGAGGAGGATGCACAGTCCAGCAGTGTCAGGCCAGGCCCAGCCCCCGCCTGCCACTTCCTGTCCTGCTGACAGGGTTTACCACAGCCACACCAGGCCCTGCCATTAGCCAGGTGGGCTGTCACTCATCTAAGGCCGCTGTGTGGTTGGGGAAAGCCGCTGGCAGCAGGCTGATGTGTGCCCGAAGCACCGCAAATCCGTGAGCTGGAAGCCCATTCTGCGGCACCCCCCCACTCTGCTGCTTAGGGTTCCTCCGGGCTGTGGGCTCACGTGGGTGCAGCCTCAGTTTACCACCAGCCTGATGCTGCCTAAGGCACCATCCTCCTGGGCTTCCTGTCTGTTCTGGAACAAAGAGGCTCTCACCTAGGGCTCGTGGGCCCATATGTGTGTTTTCGTGTGCATATGGGTGTGTCTCTCTGCCCACACCTGCAGGCACTCCTGTATTGAGGGGTACCTTTGCATGGCATGAGCGTGTGTATCTGTGGTCATGCTTGTGCGTGTGCAGGTGCATGCATGTGCCTCTGTGCATGTGTGTGTGCACGTCTGTGCAGACATGTATGTGTGCACACTCAGCCTTCTCACAGTCCTCAGGGGGAACTCCAAGTACCTGTCTTTGGAAAAAAGACTGCCTGTGGTCTCAGTCCGTTTCCCCACCCCACACCTCCTGGAGACCAGCTCCCACCACTCGAGGCTGCTCCTGCCTAGCACATTGTAATGGCTCCCGGCCACTCACTTGGTAGGGGCCCAGGCTGCTCCAGGCGTCTCCCTCTCACTGCTCCCTTGGAAGAGCTCTCCAGCCTTTCTTTGCACCTGGCTTCCTCCACCGAAAGCCTTCCATGACCCCTTTATTGAGCAAGTCCATTGATCTGATGCTGTGTGCCGGGCTTGGGGAGAGGCCAGTAGAGGTACACTTGCTGGCCTCCAGGACTTCTCAGCCAGTGCAGGGCAAGGTCCCAGACCTTGGCTGTGGTGCATGCTGGAGGACAGGTGAGCCCAGGCAGGAAGGAGCCAGGTCTTCCTGGCAAGAAAGCATCCCTCCCGCCAGCCTCACCTTCAGGAGTCCCTTGCACAACCCCACATCCTGGAATCCTCTTTGTTCCCCAGATGAAAACATGTCCATCATCCTCCTTGACCTTATGCTCCCTGGAGGTCTCTTTCCTTCTCTGAACTGGGGGCTTCTTGAGGCCAGGGCTTGGCCCACAGCCAGCACATAGGAAGGAGGTGGAGGACTTTCTGACAGCAGAGGCCCAGCTGTGGCTCCCACGCGTCCTTAGTACCATGCTGGTGTCCTGTCCCCTCTGTGTGGTCTGTCCCAGCAGCCTTCCTCATTCAAGCTGTTACCCCTTAAGCTCTGCTATCCTCCCTCCAGGCAGCTCCCCCAGGCCAACCTTCAATTGTTGGGATCTCCACTGGGACATCTCAGAGACACTGGTCCCCAGGGATGGACCCTCAAGCAGGTGTCTGGTCCTCTAGCTGGAAACACACAGGGTCACCAGACTCCTTCCTGTCCATCTTCCCTCCCCATCACCTGGTCCTCTTGTAGATTCACCTTCTCAGTTCCCACACAGGTTCTCTCCCCATCCTCTCTGCCACCAGCCTGCCCTGGGCCACAGTCATTGCCATCTGAGCTGTGCTCCATGAGTCTGTCTTGGCCCCGCCCCCAGTCTGCCCCCACCCCGTGGAATCTGCAGATACTTCATGCACCTCCACTCACCACTGCTCTCGGGGTGGGACCCAAGCCCTTTGGTGGGCTCACCAGCGTCTCTTATTCCTGAAGATGGCTTTGCATCATATTCTCAGGGAGGCCTCCTGTGACCTCCCTGCCTATGCTGGCTGGTGCCACGTAGGTCTTCCTGCCTTCCACTGCTCCTGCTCCACACCAGTTAGCACCTCCCAAGCAAGAGACACGTTCTGGGCATCATTGTACAGACCTTAAGGTCTCCTCCTGGCTCAGTGCTGTGAGGCTGAGGGCCAGAGCTGCCCACGTGGCATCCTCGGTGCCCTCAGTGAGGCTCCATGAATGGGGAGTGGAGGACCCCAGGTGTGGTCCTGCCTCTTCCTCCTCCTCCAGGCACACCTGGGTCAGCCCCTACAGAGGGGACAGTGTGGACACCTTCGTGGTGACTGATTCTCTCTGTCACCTCCTTGCCCAGCGTCACACACACTGTTTCCTGGGTGAGCTTCCCCAGTCCTATGGCTGGGTTCCTGCTCATTCTTTGGACCAAGCTTTCAATGTCCCCACCTTGAAGAGCCCTGCCAGGACCACCATGTATTAGAGCCCCCTGCGCCCCACACCCCACACTCATGTGCAATTTTCTATTGTCCCATCTTGGCCCTTTCCTTTCTAGCACTTACCGCAGTTGAAGATTCATTTGGTCTATGCCTTATTGTCTGTTAGCCCTGCCTGATCCTAAGCTGTGCAGGGACAAAGAACACCTGTCTTCCCCCATTGGTTACCCAGTACCTGTCCCAGAGGCTGCCAGCACACAGCCTATGCCCAGCATGTGTGTCGATGAAGGCGCACATTGTGTGCATTGAGCCCCATGCCAGGAACTGGGCCCAGAGATGGATGGGCAGGGTTGCTGCCCAGGAGCTGGCTCAGGCTGCCAGGGAGAGAATGCTGCTGAGGGTCAGTGGGGAGCCCAGAGGAGGAGCTCTTTCGGGAGGGCACCAAGTAGGTACTGTACAGCAGAGGGAGCCCTGGACAGGGCTCGGAGGCCTGGGTACTTTCTCCTTTGCTCCCTAGCATTTTGAAACAGTCGCCTCCTCTCCCTGAACCTTGGCAAGGATGGTCATTTCCCTTTGTTCCCCCTCACAGGAGAGAGAAGCCACCTTACAAAAGCCCAGGGGGCTGTGGGGCCCCATGCAGGACTCTGTCCTCCTGGCCCTGGCCCTCCCCGCTCTTATTCATCCTTCCTCTATTTCTCCTCTTCTTGCCTTGTCCCCGTTCTCCCCCTTTCCTCCTCCTGGCTGCCCAAGGGGGAGAACACAAAGTGTAGTCAAAGTTAATTTAGGCTCAAGTACCTGGTCACCTAGAAACAAGGCCAGTCCCCCAATGTGGGGCCTCAGCTGTGGCCTCATTAATCTACATGCGTCCAGCATGGGCGGCACCGACGTAAGTAGGACAGAAGCCGCGCTGCAGAGAGAGGGGTCTGGGCTCTGGCCACTTGGCCCCCCGGCAGTCACACGACCACCCCCAAGTGGGCTGTGGCAAGCCAAAGGCGAGGGAAGGAGGAGCGAGAGACCTCAGGGTGTTTGTCTCTTCTTCCACGTGTCCTTGCTCCTGTCCCAAGGACCAGGGGCATTTGCTGTCCCTTTCTTGTGTGCGTCCTGGATCGTAGTCCAGTCTTCCTCACGTGAATCCAGGCTCACATTCTTCCTTCAGGGGGTGCTGCCGGCTTTGCAGCCCCTGGCTCAGCCTCTGCTCACACGTGCTGGCCCTCCGGAGACTCTTGTGTCCATCCTCGTCGTCCTGAGCTTCCGCAGCAGGAGTGCTAGGTGACAGGTAGCAGCTCGGGTCCCTGGCCCAGCCAGCACTCCACACATGAAGCTGGTTCCTGCCAGGTGCATGCTCCAGGCTGTCCCCATCATCCACCATGCTCAGGGGAATCTTCCCTGGTGTCTGAGTGCCTTTGCTCTGCTCTGCGGTGGCTGACACTTTGAGCAAACTCTGGCCCCAGTCTGCAGCAGAGGCCCCAGCATGCCCTGCTCCTCCTCACTGCAAGGTCACAGGTCCCTGAAGTCCCAAGAGATGAGTGTGTGATTGACAGGTGAGCGCATGTGAGCATTTATGAGATGACTCCCACAAACTCTGTGCCCCAAAGCAACACTTGGGCTCTGTAGCAGGGAAAGCATCAAGTTTTTGTCTGAATAGTCCAAGAATAAACGCATGGACAAGTCTCATGGAGACGCTTGCCTTTACCAAGCCTAATTTTGTGCCAGTAGGGAGGACCAAGTGTGCCACTGTCTGGGGTATACCCGGCCTCTGCTCTGTGTGGACCCCCAGCTGCACAGCCAAACACTGGCTTAGCGAGTCCTGAGAAAGGTTATCCAGCATCCACTCCCACCTTGTCTTCCCAAACTGATTTATCTGGGAGGTCAGGAGACAGGCTTCAGCACTGTCCACAACCGAACTGCCAGTCTCTTAGGTTTTGTTGGTAAATTATGGAGCAGCCACACTCTATTGGAAAAATATTATTTTATGGATGGAGAAAAGATTAGAAGGACCTGTACCAGGACACTAATGGCAATGCTTCTGGATGGCATCGTTGTACGTGTTGTTAATGTCTTTCTTTAGGTTATTTAGTGGACATGTGTTTAGTAAGGAGAAATGATTATATTTTAAAATCTGAGCTTTGCCAAGTTGACTGCATTTCAGCTGCGCTATCTTTGGTAAACCACCTCTCCTTTCACCATTCCAATTCCTGCACCTCTAGGACTAGGGTAATAAAAGTCATTTCATGGCATTGTTCTGAGAAAGAAAATTGGTGTGTGTGTGCAGCACATGCTTGCTCATGTGCACATGCTGAAGCAAGGTTTGGAAGTCATTTAGAAAAATTCTACTATGGTGGATACACACAGGCGATCTAGAGCCAGCTGAGGCCTAGACTCAAATCCTAACTGATACTTACCTGCTGTGTGACTTTGGGAAAGTTGTTTGACCAGTCTGTGCCTCTGTTTCATTTCTTTTCTTTCTTTTTTTTAAAGAATGAGAGAGAAAGAGAGCGAGAGAGAGAGAGAGAGAACCAATTTTATTTATTTTTCCATCTGGCCTTTATTTCTCCAACATCTAGTTGTGTGTGTGGTGCTGGGGTTTGAAACTGGGTCCTTACACATGCCAGGCAAGCTTTCCAACTCCTGAGCCACCACTCCAGCCCCTGTGTCTCTGCTTCTTGTCTATAAATGGGGTTGTGATACGGAGTGAAAGGTTATACACACACACACACACATTTATATATACATACATACATACATATCCTATTTATGGAGCATTTATGGTACACAGTAAGTGCTCCATAAATGCTAGCTAGGTGTTACTACTCTTATTATGTTATTAGTGACTACGTGTCACTTTCTTTCCCAGGCCACTGGGATTCAAAGCCCTCTGTGACCCGGGAGCTGCCCTTCTCACCCAGGGCCCTGTCCACCTGATTGTTTTGGAGCAGAGGAAGACAGCAATGGTCTTTTAGTAGCTTTAGTCAAGAGACACCATGGAAATTTAAAATCCAGATTGAGCCTGAAGTCAAGGTCAAGACCAAGCAAAGGAAAGAGCCATATTTCTAATGGGCCAAGGCTCAGGCTCATCTGTTGCCTTCCGGTGCAGCCAGGCAGGGGCCAGGCCCTGCTCCATACTGCGGAGCCAGGCAGTCAGAGTGACCTTTCCCTGGGTCCCACCTTTGCCCCGTGGATGAGGGCAGCCTTGGCCTGTTGCAGGGTCCCCACAGGCTGCTTGGTGCCTTTCTTCCTGTTCAGTGTGAGCCGGGGAGCAGTGCCCTTGAGGAGTGCTCAGGGGGTCCCCAGGAGCTGCCTTTATGCTGGGATCCCTGAGCATCTCCCAGCCTAGGCGTGGTCAACGCAGCCGTGGCAGGAGGAAGGACACCTCCCTGTGCCTGTGGCAGACCTTAGCTGTATTTTTAGACTGGCCCCTGCCCGTCCACCTGTCAGGTGGTGGGCTGGAGGGCTGGAGAGAAGCAGGCCAGGTTCTCCTTCCCCAGGGCATTGACAACCTGATAGAGGCTCAGCTGCGTCCCAGAGCAGTGCTGGGCCCTGTGCTGGCCCTTGCTGCTGAGGAGCGGGCACGGGGCTGCGTGCACAGATGGCCCAACACGTGCTCATAATCTGCCAGAATAAACGTTGTTATTAATCTCTCCTGTGCTTTCCTTCCTCCCCTTCCTCTCCTTTTCGCTGCTGCCAGGCCAGCTGGGAGGTGCTGAAAGGCAGGGGCTGTCTCTTACTCATCACCTCAACACAAGTACGTGCACTCTCGACACCAGGCACTTCACTGTCCCCTCCAACGTAGGAGCTCATCCAGACAGGACCTGCACCCAGTAGGACTTTAACCTACACAGTCGTCGCTTTTTAGCATGGAGCCAAACACATAGTAGGGACTCTCCCAGCACACAGTAGGCATTCACCCAGCATGGTGCTTGGTACATAGTAGGGCCTCACCAATCTAGAGCTTGCGTTGGTGCAGGCAAACTTCAGAAAAATATTTGCTGGGTTATTTTCATTCTCTCTCTGGAGAACCAAGAAATGGTTACTGAGTACCCAGCCTGGAGCCAGTTTGGTAGCAGGTGTGGTGGGCCAAGGGTGGGTGAGCAGATTAAGACCCTGGCCTCCTGTTGCTATGTACTGGACCTAGAGCCAGGTGGGAAGATACTTCCCAGTGGAGCGATCAGACAGGTGCAAGGAGAGGGCTGCTTGGAGATGGCACACTTTCCCCGGGTGCACAGGTAAGCAGTGCAGGGTGAGTGGGGTCTGCGAGGGTGACTGCGGCAGCGTCATCATCCTCGTCAATGGTTGTAACAGAGAGCACAGGCCGTGGGCAGGGGCTGCTGGCTCATCCATCAAGCATGAGCACCGGTGAGAGGCTGGCGCTGCTCTGAGCTGGACCAAACAGCTCCAAGTAAAACTGCCTGCTTTCCTGGGGGAAAGAAAGAAAACAACGGTGTGCTCCGCGTCAGCTGCTGCGAGCACTTTGAGCAAAAATAAAGGAGGGCAGGAGGGTGGAGGGACTGGGGGTGAGCTCTGAGTCCAGGAAGGGAAAAAGCATGGTACTGGGGAGGCAGCGCAGGAGGGTGGGTACCAGATTGCAGAGGGGCCCTGAATGTCAGGGTGAAGAATGCGGATTTGATGCTGTAGGCCGAGACTCTGGGGCTGTGGAACAGAGGAGGGTGAGAGGCACAGATGACGGAGCAGCAGACTGTGGTCAGCTGCAACACTGGAGCCGAGACCAGTGGGGAGGGTGGCAGCGGTCCAGCGGGGAGAAGCTAGGGCTGGGATTCAGAAGTGATGGGGAAGGTGGGGGAGGGGCAGAGGCCATGGGCCTTTGAAGGTGGAGTTGTCCAGTTTGAGGCTGAGGAAGGAGAACAAAACCAAAGGTGTAGGAGGGTGACTTGGGCACCAGGATCAGAAGTGGAAACACCAGGCTCAGGAGCGGGTGGGGGAGCAGATGGTCCCTCCCCTCTGAAACTGTCCTTCACCTCCTCCTCCTCCTCCTCCTTCTCCTCCCCTTGAGCCTCCTTCCTCCCTCCCCCTCTTGCTCTTGTTCTTCTCCTTCCGCAGAGCTTCTCCCTGCTGTCTCAGAAACTCCACGATCCAGATCCGAGTGTCTGCTCTCCTGTCCTTCATCTCAAGGGTCTCTCTGTCCTCCTCTGTCCTTCCTTACCCCTTCAGAGCCAGTGTTCCTGGAGAAAACATTGAACAGCAAACTGCCAAGGTCTCCAGGTCTTCCTGAGGTATCTGACAGCCTGGTGGGCGGGGACAAGACAGGGACTCGCGAAGTGCCCTGGTTTTTGTATTGGACAGAATAAGGTTTGGATCCCAGCTCTGCCATTTATAAGCAGCATGATATTGGGCAAGTTATTTGATCCCGCTGAGGCTCTGAATCATGTGCTAGCACAAGGCCTGGCACAAAATAAGTGTTCCGTGAGTGGTGGCTCCTGCCATTGGTGATGGTGGTGATGGTGGTGTTATTTATTAGCCAAATGTGAGGCTGTCCACCCAGATGGATCCTACAGATGCCAGAGCCACCTTCGGTGACTTGTGTGTGTGTGTGTTTTAGCATGAGGTTGATCTGCCCAAGTCACTCTTGCTGCATGCCAGGGATCCCAAAGCCCCACTCTGGACAGGCTGTCCAGGGTTTGGAGCTTCATTTCCACAGCCACAGGAGGACCAGCTCTTGGTCTCCCAGCAAAGGCCTGAATGTACTCGCAGACATGCCCCTTCCTGGAGGCTCACACCCTGGGTTGCCCTGAGGCCAGGACCTCAGTTTACCTGTGTCTTCTCTGACCAGGGTCAGGAGCCCCATCTGCTCTATCAAGGTATGGTCAGACCTAGGCCCCAGTGTCAGGGCTTGCCTAAGAGTCTGTAGGTGCAGAGCTTTCTCCTGTCCCGGGCCTGGGCCACAGCTTTAAAAGCAGAGTGGCTGGCATCTGATTCCCCACTGACTGCAGGCCCAGCCCCATCCTGGTGGCACTTCCTCAGGCTGCCTCTCAAAGTTCTGTCCCCTCCCTTCTGTCGGGCATTCTCATGTGAGTCCCTTGGCTCTTCACCTTGGCAGGGCCTCTGCCACTAGAGACTGGCAGTCAGAAGTTTATCACCCTAGGGAAGCCAGGGTGCTGCAGAAGTCCTCCTGAGCACAACAGGGCTCTTTATCCATCCTCAGGGACGCATTCTTCTCTCGCATGGAGTGGTAGGGAAGAGCAGAATATCTAAACCACCACTCATCAGCTGTGCAATCTTGGACAAATCACCTAACCACTCTGAGCTTCTATTTCCTGAACTTTGAAGTAAAACTAGTAAAATTCCATCTTTTCAGGGCCCATGTGCTGATTAAAGGAGATTGTGCACACCAAAAGCACCTTTGAAGCTGCCATGCAAGAGAAATACAAGTCACCTATTAACACCTGAGTTGGGAACCCAGGTTGTGCCTCTCACTAGATAGACAGTTTTGAGCCATCTGTATTCTCTAGTGAATCTCAGTGTCCTTCTATGTGTCACATGAAGGATCGGTCTAAATGTTGTTGCACATCCCTGCCAGTTCTGAAGGTCTGTGATTGACACTTGGATTTTTCCATTCCCTGTTGGGAACCCAGAGGTCTAAGAATCCATCCCTGCCCAGTCCTGGTCCTCAAGACTGGCTCTGGTCCACTTCCAGCCACCCATCCCACCCCACACTCACCATCCACTGCCCGTTCTACCCTAAACTGGCACTTTGTCCAGAAAACTAATTGCTGGACTCCCCTGTTTATCTGGAAACAATACAAGTCAATTGAAACTGCCGCATCAGGAAAAATATGTTCCACTTAGATCTTTAAATTAGCTCGGTGCCATCCTTTGATGAGGCTGCTTGAGAGCGGTATCCACCCTTGAGCTCCACTGACCATTGGCCACTGTGAGCCATTTCCTTGATGAACAGTGTGGCTGTCGGCCAGCGGGTGGGGGTGGCTGGGCACACGTGCTGCTCAAGGCTGCAGGGGCTGGGACCACCTCCCTGTGCCCTGCCTTGCCCACCCCCACCGCTCAGCAGCTGACCCTTCTGATCAGAGAGGACACCAGGGTGAGCACGGTCTCTGCTAATAGCCATAATATGAAGATGGCACCAGCCACCGTTTGCTAGACTCTTCCTGTGGCCTCTGCCAAGCCTGGGCTGAGTGCTCTGCAGACATCACCTGGCTGAAAATAATAAGAGCAACCTTGAGAGGGCAGTGTTGTGCTCCTCCCGTTTGTTAGAGGAGGAAACTGAGGCAGACCCACATCTCTGACTCTAAAGCCCGTGTTCCTGACTACCATGCTCGGGGGCCTCGGGAGGTCGCAGGGAAGGAGCTACTATGGAGGACCCAGGGGCAGCAGAAGAGGACACTGCCTTGTCCTGAAATGGGAGGCTGCAGGAGCCCTTGCCCCAGGTCTCTGGGGACCTGTTCCTCTTTCCTTGGATCTGGCTCTCATTTCAGTCCTGGGAACAAGTTCCATTCTCCAGCCCCTCTCGGCCCTGCTGTGGCATCCTGCAGCCGTGGATGTCCTGCCCTGAGCCCTGATGCCCACACTTCAGTGACTGCAGAAGCCAGCAGGAGGCCCATGATCTGGAGAGGGTGTTTGTCTGTAGGGAGCAGCACTGTCCCATGTCCAGAATACACAGCAGCTTCTAGCAAGCCCCGAGAAAACCACTCTTTCCTCTCCTCTGCTCTCCTCCCTCCGCCCCTTCTTTATTTTCTCCTCTTGTGCCACAGGGATTTATTAATAAGGCCGTACCCCATCCTGTAAGAGCCATCTGTGTACATCCAGATGGGAGGCCTTGTGACGTGGCCCTCAGGTGTCCTCTGCCCTGTGTGAGACATTGGCCCTGAGTCTGGTGAGAAGGTGCCACGGGGCAGGGGCCGACCTTCCCAGGGCCGTTGCACCCTCCAGGCCAGGCAGAGGTCTCTGTGTGGGAGACGAGCCTTCACCTGCAGCCAGGTACTTGGCAGGTAGCAGCAGGGCCAGGAAATAGGGCAGAGACGGGGCACCCTTAGCTCCAGTAGCTGCTCCCTAGACCGTGCACCTCTCGGACTGTGGTGCTCACAAGGCCTGGCAAGGGTGGATGACGAATGAATGAACAAAGGCGAGATCACTGCCATTAATTCAGCAACTATTCATTCATTTTCCTTTAACTTATTTGCTCCTTCATCGTCTATTCTTGCCAGAAATTTTCTGGTCCAAATTCTTAATGCGTAATTATCTCCCAGGTCAGGACTAGGGAGCAACTAATGAGGTGCCTCAGGCACAAAATTTACAAAATTTAAGGTGACACCCACTCTCAGGGTCAGTCACTGCCTGGGTGGCTCAGCTCCTGAAGACAACTTGGTGGCAGGGATTGTCATTTCTGTCATGTGAATGGGGACATGGAGCTGGAGGAAGGCTACCATCCTTCCCCCTGGTTACTTGGCTATTGAATAATCATCCTCAGATCTGCAGGACTTCAGTGCCTCTCTTCTTCACTCTGAGAGGTCCTCAGTTTTCCTGACTTGCCTGACCTGTCAGGTCTTGGTGTGGGGGAGGGTGGTACAGTCACAGCCACGTGCTGCTTTCTGTACTGGACGTCCTTCCACCCATCTGTGACACCCTGAGCAGGGTGTCCCAGACCTAGTCCTGTCTCCTCTTCTCAGAGGAGCATGACAAAGGGTGATTACTGAAACTCCCTGTGGCCCATTGTCCTTTGTAAAAGAGACAATCATCATCCCTGCATGGTGGGGTGCATTGAGAGATCTGGGGATGCAATAGTGGTGTGTACAGCATTGGGGATGGTGCCAGCTGCCGAGGGAGCTGCACGGAATTGTTAGCTGTCCATGACCTTGTAGCCCCTCACCACCTGGGGAGGGTTGCACTGAGCCCCACATCCTCAGCCACTGAACCCCCAGGATCAGTCCCAGCCCCCAACTCTCCTGGGACAAGTAGTGCCCAGAAGCTCCTGGAAGGTGGACCCTCTAGGGTGGGTTTAGCCCCTGACTTCTCAGTCCCCGCCAGCTGCAGGCAAGGGAGCAGCCTCCTTGGCTCCTTCCAGTTGAGCGAGCTTGGAATTCACAGGAGGTTTGGAGAGAGAGAATTCACACTTCACTGAAAATGTGTTTCCAACAATTAGCAGGTCTTTACCGCAGGAGCCTTTGAAGTCGAAGCCCAGACCCATCTCTGTGAAGGGTTTCCCCAGAACTGACAGGCTGGCAGACACTGCCACAGGCTTGGCCCTTGCCTGAATGGTAGGGACTCCTGGCTCTGAGCTGGCTCAGTGGGGCTCACTTGAGTCCCTCCAGGGCAGCAGCTCCAGTGCTGCTAGGCAGCAGAAGCCCTTGACTATGAGCTTGGATCTCTTGTCTCTGTGTAGTGCCTGACCCTGTGTGTTATCAGTTGAATAAACGAAAGGTCCTTTCCCCCCATCTGCAAACCGGAAATAGGTGGGGTGGGGGACAGGTGGGCTAACTGGTCTCTAGGGCTCTGAGTTAGACCTTACTTGGAAGGATTCATCTTGCCACGGAAGGATGGCTGGCTCCTAGTTCTGCTCCCCTGAGAGCTGTATGATCTTCAGCAAATCACTTAAGGCACCTCAGTTTTACCATCCATGAAATGGGTAAAGCAGTCTTCACGGGGAAGCCCAGAAAGTGCCCTGCACAATATTTGCTCGTGATTTGTGGAATGCAAGCTATGCCTCTTACTCTGCTTGTTCTATCCTGCTCTTCTGGAGCTGAAGTAGAGCTTAGGCTAGGAGCACTCTTTACACAGCACCCCGCCCCCAACCCCCACGGAGAGGGGAGGAGGCTGAGAGAGCAGCCTGGATGGGAAGAGAGAGCAACTGTCCCCGCCCTCTGCCCCAGGAAGTCTGGGCCTCCAGGCTTCTGTTTGATCCCCTTCCCTGACATTCCATCCATCATCATAATTGCTTCTCCCGAAAAATGAATTTGTAGTTGATTTCTTCAAAAGAGGGAATCAGCCAACAGATAAAAAGGTTGTTTTATTTAATTTGCATGAAGAGGCTGCCTGCTGCCTCCCAGCTATGCTGGCAGGGCTGCTGGGAGGGGAGGTGCCAGCATCTATAGAGGGTGTGCATAGGTAGGACAGGCTGCTCTCGGGCTCCAGGATTGTCCCCCCAGCTGGCTTGCACTGTAGTCCCAGAAATGGGTTCCTCAGTGGCCACACTGATCCTAAGAGGAGCCCTGTGTCTGCTCCACACCTGGACGGGGCTTCCAACCCAGGGAGGGGCCTGAGGCTCAGAAACAGAAGGTCAGGGGTTCTGCTGACCAGACACGCAGTACCCGTGGTGCCCGTCATCAAGTTTTCCGGGGAGAGGAGGTATTTGAATTGCATGTGCCTTCTCTCTGAGATGCTCTGCACCCAGGGGTGTCGTCCCTCCTGATGTTTCTGATGCTCTCCAGGAGTTTCTAATGCAGAGAAGTCCTTGGCAATGGGCAGGGCAGAGCCACAGCTGGGCATAGAAGTGGGGTCTAGCAGATGTGCAACTCGCCCTCCGTGATGCCTCTCAGGTAAGGGACAGTGTCCTCAGAGACAGGTCTGCAAGCTTTCCTGGGGCAGAATGCAAAGGCAGAACGGAAAGTTGCCAAACTTTTATTCTGTCATCAGGATGCTCCAGGGATCCAGAGACGGGTACCCCATGAATGGGGGCGCCATCTAATTTACCTTCCAAACGCAGGCACTTCTGCGAGCGCAAGTGGTTTCTATTAGCAATTACTTTGAGACAGGAAGTATAAACTACAAAGCAAGAGACATCCCCCTCACCACACGACAGAGACCTCGGCAGGTAGGGCCTCCTCACAGGAGCTGTCTGAAAGAGCACTGGGCATTTCTGGATAGAGCCACAGGGCATGCCTCGGCTTCCAGGGCCACAGAGTGCAGGCAGAGAGGCAGCTGGGAATAGCAGCTGGGGGTGGCTCCATCCCCTGGGGCCTCTGCTTAGGCTAATCAGTACCTTCTGGGGGGGTGGGGCTGGGGGGGGCCTTCATCTCCTCTCCCTGAGACCGTGAGTGTGAAAGCGCCTTCCATATTTATTATGTTCTGTGATTACCTTGCTCCTTTATTTGTTTACTTGCTTATTGCTTGTGCCCTTGCCTGCCATGCAAGTCCCAGAGGACAGAGGCCTTGTCTGTCTTACTCACAGCTGTGTACCCAGCCCTGAAAATGCCGTCTAGAACCAGCAGACACTTGACAAATGGGCACGGATTTGAGGGGTCACTGGAGGGCCCTCATTTGCAGATATGTTTCAGGTATGGCCTGGGCGACTGTCAGGAGGGTTTAGCCAGGTCCCTCTCTGGGAGCCCCTTCCTGTCTGCTGTGTTTCTTAGTCTCCCTCTCTGATTTGCATGGAATTCTTCCACCCACCTTCGGTTAGAAGCTGCACATTCAGACGTGGGCACAAAGTCTTGGTTGCAGTTAGTAAGGTAGGCTTGGAGGTGAGAGCGGCCAGAGGTCCCTGGACATCAAACTTCATAAAGATGACAAAAGAATTGTTGACAATGGTTAAATGCTGTTTTTAATTTTACAGCAGCAAATTCAAAAGCATTATGGACACCAATGTAGCTCGCCCTGGTGGGTTTGTAGTGCTCACTTCGGCTTCTTGCGCAGGGCCCTTGGTTTTCCTCTTTGGAACCACCCCTCCCTGTGAGACCTCCTCCCTCTTCTCCCCGCCATCCCAGTCCCACCTGTCTGAGCTCGCTTCAGCAGGGCTGCTTGCAGAAGGGGCTTGTCCGCTGCCTGCAGGTGTGCAGGGTCAAGTTCAGGGTCTTTCCCTGGTGCTCCCGTGCCTTCTGCCACAGCTCTCTGGGAGCAAGGCTGCTGCTCTGACTGCAAGTGATGCTCCAAGTCCTGGGGACCTCTTCCCTGGACACATGACCAGCTTTTCACTGTCCTCTTCCGTGTGTCTTGTGGGCAGTAGGCTTTGATTGAAAGTGATAGAAAATTCATACTAAGTGACTGATCTTGTACCAATGACTCCTCCTCCTCCCCCCCTCCTCTTCCTCCTTCCCCTTCCCCCTCTTCTCCTCCTTCTCCCCTCCTCCCCTCTCCTGTTTCCCTTTTCCTCCTTCCCCTTCCCCTTCTTCTCCCTCTCC
>PVKS010012813.1:0-52464 GCA_004027875.1 Aplodontia rufa
TGGCTCAGTGGTTTCGGCGCTTGCCTGGCAAGCACGAGGACCTGGGTTCAAACCCCAGCACCACGTACACAACTAAGTGTTGGAGCAACTAAGGCCATGTGAAAAACTAAATAAAGTTGTTTCTCTCCTACTAAATAAAGTTGTTTCTCTCCTCCTCTGTCTCTCTCACTGTCCCTCTCTCTTTAAAAAAAAAAAAAAAAAAAAAAAAGTCTACAATTTTTATTTAAAATCTTTTAATAGAGCATTTACTTTTCATGAGATAAAAGCATATTCTGTATCCAAAATGAAATCAACAAGTCCTATTGTTTTGCAACATTCAACTTTGCTCAAACAACAAAGCAAGAAATCAAAACAGTCATTGTGATTTCTTGCTTGACATGTTTTGCCTTATAAAAATATTTGCCAAAAAATGTTACTCCAAATGGAACAAATAAAGACCCATGAAAAAATTTTTGAGCTTAAAAATTTAACATAGCTCAATATGAGAAGCAACTGGAATGGAAAATGTCTTTCATTTGGAACAATTTGCTTTTGAGCATATTAGTTTCCTCAGTACCTGATCTAGAAAGCGTCAAAAGTGTCATCAATTTCAAATTTATTCACCCTGAAATACAACTTGGAAGAAAATTTTGTAAAAAGTTTAAAAAATAGCCAGCCACAGCCATGTACACCTGTAATCCCAGCAATTCAGGAGGCTGAGGCAGGAGGCTCATAAATTGGAGACCAGTCTTGGCAACTTAACAGGATTCTTAGCAATTTAGAGAGACCCTGTCCCCAAATAAAAATCTTTAAAAAGGATGGGAGATGTAGCTGTGTAATAAAGTGCCCTGGGATCCATCCCTACTGTGGGGGGCTGGGGATTGGTGGTGGGGGATGTTAAAAAAGTAATATTATACCAACAAAAATATTTTTCATAAAAATGTTGATGAGTTGTAGTGGGTGGTGTACACCTGTAATCCCAGCAACTCGGGAGGATGAGGCAAGAGGATTGCAAGTTCAAAGCCAGCCTCAGCTACTCAGAGCCCCTAATAAACTTAGTGAGACCTGGTCTCAAAATGAAATATAAAAAGGGCTGGGAATGTGGCTCAGTGGTTATAACACCCCTGAGTTCAATCCCCTGCACCAAAAAAAAAAAAAAAAGAAAGAAAAAAGAAAAATGTCAATGATATTCTGTTGGTTCAGATATGCTTAAGAAACTGATTAAGTATGTGAATGTGTAACCAAAGAGATTATTCCAATTTTATTATTATTTTTAATTTTTTTAACCATTTAGATAGGATTTTTATTCAGAAATCTTATATTTTGCCCACTTTCTTCAACAAACCAGGTGTGCTCTATTGACTACCAAGTGTGAGTCACATTTTATACCAACATGGATGTGTCCTCTCTCCCTTTCTGCTAAAAGAAGGAGAACTCAGGTTATATAATCAAGAGCATGATACTAGGGAAGTAGAGGCTAAGATGAAGTGGTCACCGGGATGAAGTTCTCTGTGTATGCCATCACCAGCAGAAGTGCCTGAGTTCAAATGATAAAACTTGAACTTTTAGGCTTGAAGGGTTACCAGCTTCTAAGAGCAGTCAGTATGTCCTTGCTTACATAAATGTAAGGGAAAGGCTAAGGGAGACTTGGCATCTACCTGCCAGCTCTATCCCTGACTTCATTTGAGTCAAAAGATTTCCCTAAAAAGAGAAAATTCTGCCATTCTGAAGAAAATTGTTCTTCATCGTAACCCTGAATCAGAGATAATAGTTTCTTCCAAAGGAGGTTCAGAATTTGGGACTTCTAGAACAAGTGGAATTTCCTAAAATCTATTTGTTGTTTCTCTTCCAATACTGTGCCATTGATTCTTACATAAAATTCTGAAATGCTGGCTCTTCGTGACTTTCCTCTGTCACTCTGTGATCAATGTCATCAGTATCACTGTTGGCCTCTTCATCTGCTTACTCCAAAATTCCTCAAGCCCGGATCAGGTCAGGGGGCGTTCAGCATAGGAGATTTGGTGTATTTGGCAGTCCCTGTGTCCAATGCTACAGAGCCCACATCTTTCCGAAGGTGGTCCAGTTGTTCTTTCTGCTGCTCGCTTTGTGCACTGGCCAATGATTTCTTCAGAGGTTCATATTCAGGACAATACTCCCTTTCCTATTCCTCTGCCGCACTGGTGACTTGCACAAAGAGTTCATCAAAGTCAGTGCAGACAACACCACAGACATCCACCACCCCGAATGAGCTATAAAACTCATCTAACACCAGGCTCTTGGGCGACTCAGGTTACTGATGTAGTTTCTTGATTCAGAGCATCTTGGAGAAACTCAAAATCCTGCATCCATTCCACTGCAAAGCTGTGATAATAATTTCAGTTTTGTTCATGACCACAATGAAAGGCAGTTTGGTTTTGTACAAGATGCTGCAGGCATCGAAGGTCACTGGATTAGTACTTCATGACGTGTCCAATACATAGATGACCACTGTTGGGAATGGGTTGCCAGAGCCTCAGTGATGATGTCCCAGAAGCTGACCAGGTAAATACCTCAATCTGCCCAGGTGTGTCAATCAAGACATATTTAGATCGGGGCTGGAGTGGTGGCTCAGCAGTTGCGGAGCTTGCCTGGCATGCGCAAGGACTGGAGTTCAAACCCCAGCATCACATACACAACAAAGTCTCTTGGAGCAATAAAGGGTACATGAAAAACTAAATAAAAATAATTCTCTCTTTCTATCTTTAAAAACAACACAACAAAAAAGAAATATTTAGATGTCTTCATGGCCTTCTCAATAAGCTTCATCACCTGATCATATCTGGTAGCAAAAAGATTGAGAGATGTCACCATGCCACGGTTGGGCCCAAGACCATACTGCTTCATGACTTCTTTATACTTTACAGTTTCACGAATATCAATATTGGCAAGAAAGGAGTCTTCATGTACAGCTGGGTCAAAGTTGATTACATAATGTAGAGAGACTGAGCCATGCAGGTATCCCGTGAGCCTCTGTCCGAAGGTGGTTTTTCCGGATCCTGCCATTCCCAACCCTAACAGGCACAGGGAGCCGAGCAGCCCCCATAGACCTGGGCTCCATTGCGTCTCTGGTGCCACCATATTTCCCCAGCTCCACCCACCCATACCAATTTTATTATTATTAATGTTTATAAAATCAACAGGAAGTTTTATAATTTTACTTTAATATACACAGATATATCTTTTTTTATTATTTTGAAAGTGATTTTGACATTGAATTATTTTATAAGTCAACTTTTATGATCAAAAATAGATATTTGAAAATGACAAAATTGTGATAACTTTTGATATCCCCTTTCAATCTCAAAATTGTATACTATTTGGAAGATAAATATATGGTAAATTCCCTACTCACAGATTCATCCTCTGGGCCTCTGCCTAACTGGACTTCTGTTGTTGCTGGCTCAGGATAAAGCACTGAAAATAGCATGGACAAATAAATCACATCAGAAGTTATTAAAAGAAACAGCTTGGGGCTGGAGCGGTTGCTCACTGGTTACAGCGCTTGCCTGACATGTGCAAGGAATTAGGTTTGAACTCCACTGCCACATACACACCTAAGTGTTGGAAAAACAAAAGATGAAAAATGAAATAAAATTGATTCTCTTTCATACACACACTCTTTCCCTCTCTCGCTCTTAAAAAAGAAGACATCTTACAAGAAAGGAGCAGGGGGAATAAGAAAGGAGTGAGGAAGAATAGCTGCAAATGACTGGATTTCATCCTTAGACCAGTCTCAAAATAAAAAGGTCTGGGGGCATTGCTTGGTGGTAGAGTGTATGCATTGGATATGTGAGTACCATTTTCTAGTAATACTAAACAATAACCAAAAAAACCAGGATGCTTTAAGAAAGGATAAAAGCTACCTAAAACAAGTTGGGTGATTAGGAAAGGCCTCTTGGAAGAGGTGACATGTAAATAAAGGATAGAGTCTATGACATTGGTTGGGGGAGAAGCTTTGAGAAGAAAAATGAATAAGTGAAAGCTTGGGATAGGAAAGCGCTTATCCAGACTAAAGAGAAGACCTGGGTACTTGGAGATTGGTGAGTAAAGGCTGCGGTTAGTTTTGTCTTTGGCTTCAAACCTCTTTCCTAAAAGGAAAGCTTATACTACAGCCTAGTAAATAAAACCTTTGAGCACACAGCTGCTGGATTTGGAATGGTGGGTGGAAGCCTACCTAGTGAGCACATTCAGATGCATTGGGTTCAGAACAATGCTTGGCTCACAGGAAGTGCTCAGTAAATGTTGCTTTTAAAAAAGGCTAGGGTAGGGATGGAGCAGTGGCTCAGTGGTTACAGCGCTTGCCCAGATGTGCAAGTACACAGGTTCAAATCCCAGCACCCACATACACAACTAAGTGTCAGAGCAATGAAAGCCGTGTGAAAAACTCAATTAAAAAAAAAATTGATTCTCTCTCTCACCGTCCTTCTCTCTTTCAAAGAAAAAGAAAAGAAAAAAGGCAAGGGTAGATGGGTGCAGTGGTGCACAACTGTAATCCCAGTGGTTTGGGAGGCTGAGGAAGGAGGATCTCAAGTTCAAAGCCAGCCTCAGCAACTCAGTGAGGCCCTAAACAACTTAGCAAGGCCCTGTTTCAAAATAAAATATAAAAAGGACTGGGGATGTGATTCAGTGGTTAAGTGTCCCTGCGTTCAATCTCCCATTAAAAAAATAATTTTTTTCAGAGGTTGGGGATTTAGCTCAGTGGCAGAGCGCTTGCCTAGCATGCACACATGCACAAGGCTCCCAGTTCGGTCTTCAGCCCTGGGGGGAAAAAAAATTCATGGGTATCATTTACTGTAGTACTATTCACAATAACCATAATATGGAATCAACCCAGATGCCCGTCAGTGGATGAATGGATAAAGAAACTGTGGTATGTTTGTGTAATGGAATACTACTCAGATCTAAAAAAAGAATGAAATTCTAAAAGCTGGATTCAATGGCTCAGGCCTGTAATCCCCAATTTGGGAGGCTGGAAAGGAGGATTGTAAGTTTGAAGCCAGACTGGGCAACTTGGTGGGACCCTGTTTCAAAATTAAAAAAAGAAAAAAGAAACAAAGAGAAAAGAAAGGAGTGGGTTGTACCTTGGTGGTGGTGGTAAAGTGCCCTCACGAAAAAAAATTTCTGAGACCAGCTTTAAACTTATGATCCTCCTGGCCTCAGGCCCCTGAGAAGATGAGATCATAGACGTGGGCCTCTATCCCTGGCCAATGTGTTATATTTTCTTTGTTCAGTTTTTGTGACTCTTGCTTCATGAAACTGTGAGCTAGGTGATGGCAGGGACCCTGTTTGTCTTGTTTAACTTGTCTACATACCACCTAGCACAGTGTCTGGCATGAAATTGGTCCTTAATAAATATGTGAATCATCTGGGGATATAGTTTAGTGGTAGGATGTTTAGTATGTATGAAGCCCTGAGTTTGATCCCCAGCACTGAAAAATAAATAAATAAGGAATCAATGGAGTTGAACGAGGCAACTGGAGTTCGTCTTCAGCCACTTTCATTAACTAAAAGAGTTTTATCTCTAGATGATCGTGGATGAGATGTTTTGCAAGATGATTTCTGTGTAAGCACCACATGGTTCAAAACTAACTTTTAATTTTAAAATCTGTCTGCCTCTGTGTCAGAGCATATGATCCTGGCGGGCAGGTCCTTTGTGTCTTCTCTTAACTACTCATCACATAAGGGAAAGCACTTATGTTCTTATGTTAATTTCTTTCCTTCTCTCTCTCTCTCTCTTTAAAGAAAGAGGGACAGTGAAAGAGACAAAGAGAGAAGCAATTTTTATTTAGTTTTTTGTGGTGGGAGGCACCTGGGGGCCACACCACGCAGGCAGCTTTAAGATGGCGGCTGGTGGCTGGCCAAACCAAGTCAGCTGACCTCTTGCTGTTCCTGGTTCTTGTGCTTGCAACATCTGACCACCTAGGGACAACCAATAGGAGCCAGCAGAGTTTTCTTCCTTGTAGCAACAACCTGCTGATTGGTTTACTTTTGCTGTGTAAGCGGTACAATTTCCTGATTAAAGAGAGATCTCCGCAAGCAACAAGAGAGTACGTGTCATTATTGCCGCTTCCCTGGTTGAGCGCGCCAAATGGTGGCCTGTACAGGGAACGCGAAAACCAATTGTAAGTATTAGTGGTAAGATGAAATTTAACCAACAGACACTGTTTGAACAGGAGTAGGGACCTCGAGGATGATGGAGGAGTCTCCGCTGAGGGACTAAGCAAGTGGCTGCAAGACAGCATCTGATGTCCTTTAGTAGACGAATTTGTGTCAAGTTGTAACCCTTTGTGTGTTTGTGGTATTGTTGTGTATTTGGTTTCTGTGTATTTTTGTGATAGCTATCTTGGAAGGGCTTAAGATTAACAATGGGATCAGAAATATCATGGATCAGAATGGAACGGCCTCAAAAAAAAAAAAATGGAATGGCCTCTTAAGGAGCTGTCAAAAAAGAATGGAACACCTCTAAAAATGGCCACCGCCCGAGCGTTCCTCTAAATGGTGGAGAAATGCTGTCCTTGGTTCTTAGAAGAGAGGCTCCTGAATATCCCTCAATGGGAGCATTTAGGAGAGGAGTTACGTAAGAACAATGAAAAGAATCCCATCCCCTAGGATTTCCAATCTGTTGTTGCTTGGGGAAGAAATTGGTTTGGCTTCCTGGCTTTTGGTGGTTCCCTGTGTCTCATATCTGGTATTGGTGTGTGGTGGATGTGTAAGCTACGTGGTAACCAGCGTAGACAGACAGCAATTCTACACCAAGCTTTGCTAGCCATCGATGCTGTCCACTCCCCTGAAGTATGGCTGAGCATGCTAGACCAGTAGTCAAAGACGGGTAAGACCAGGAAGAGCATATATCAACCTAAGACAGGGATTGAAGATGTTGTACTTCAACACCTGATGACGGATAAGAATGTGGTTCTGTCCTGGCAACCTAAGACAGGCACAGTCTCATCTTAAACAAAAAGGGGGAGATGTGGTGGGCGGCACCCAGAGGCCACGCCATGCAGGCAGCTTTGAGATGGCGGCTGGCCAAGCCTGGTCAGCTGATCTTGTGCTGTTCCTGGTTCGTATGCTTGCAATATCTGACCACCTAGGGACAAGCAATAGGAGCCAACAGAGTTTTCTTCCTCATAGCAACAACCTGCTGATTGGACTACTTTCGCTATATAAGCAGTGTAACTTCCTGATTAAAGGGAGATCTCCGCAAGCAACAAGAGGGTACATGTCATTATTGAAGCTTCGCTGGTCGAACGTGACAGTTTTTCACATGGCTTTGTTCCTCCAATACTTGGTTGTGTGTGTACCTGGTGCTGGGTTTGAACGAATGTACTCTCGCATGCCAGGCAAGTGCTGTACCTGCCAAGCCACCGCTCCAACCCTGCTCTCTCTCTTTTTCAGTGGTACTGGGGATTTAAACCAGGGGTGCTCTACTAATGAGCTATGTCCCCAGCAGGTCTACTACCCCACCCCCTTCCCCTGCCAATTTTTTGGAAAATAGGCTCTCAAGTTGCTCAATCTGGCCTTAAACTTGAGATACTTCTGCCTTAGCCTCCCTAATCACTGGGATTATAGGGTATGCCACGGCATCTGGTAATATATGTTAATTTCTTGAATGTATGTGAAGAATTGGCACCACCTGCCAACTTTATGTTGTCTGGGACATAAGTATTGGACTCTAGACTGTACAATTTTGCTGCACAAAATATTACTGTAAAGAGAAATTTAGCAAAGCTTTGATTTGGATCAGAGAAAAGAAATGTTGAAAATGGTACATATAGCTCATCTACAATAAATCAAACATCTGGATGCAGCGGCTCATGCCTGTAATCTCAGTTATTCGGGAGGCTGAGGCAGAAGGATCTCAAGTTCCAGAATAGCCTGGGTAGCTTAGAAATTGTTTCCCAAATTAAAGAAAAAAGGGATGGGATGTAGATCAGTGGTTCCGAGTGGAGTCCAGATCTTCTTTTTGCAGGGTCTTTTTTTTTTTTTAAGTATATCTATTTTTTCAAAGAATGATCCTTTTTTGTTGTTGTTTTTAAAGAAAGGAAGAGAGAGAGAGAGAGAGAGAATGAATATCAGTTTTATTTAGTTTTTCATGTGGCCTTCATTGCTCTGAGACTTCACTGTGTATGTGGTGCTTGGGTTTGAACTCATGTACTAGCACATGCCAGGCAAGCACCATAACTGCTGAGCCACTGCTCCAGCCCCCTTTGCAGGGTTTTATAAAGGTAAAAACCATATCCTCCTTGACATTGGGGGTTCTGCAGGAGTACAAAGCAAGCTCATTTACAAAAGCAAAAAAAAAAAATGCAGTTGTAGTAGTTACATTGTGGAACAAGGTGCATGCTTCCTGTTTGGCAGTGGCTATGAGAACATTCTGTAAGACTTACAATACCTTGGGGCTTTCCACACTCAAGGGAGGTCAGCTAGAGTGTAAACACATGGAGTCTCTTAGGCTAACGGCTTTGCTACATCAATGCAACACACACAAAATAATAATAAATTTTTTTTTTAAAAAGTTGCATCATTTTATGAATGTGCATTTTAGCCAGGCACAGTTGTGCATGTCTGTAATCCCAGCAGCTGAGGAGGCTGAGGCAGGAGGATCACAAGTTCAAAGTCAGCCTAAGCAACTTAGTGAGACCCTATGCAACTTGGTGAGACCCTGTCTCAAAATAAAATACAAGGGCTGAGGATGTGACTCAGTAGCTAAGCACTTCTGGGTTCGCTTCCTGGTACAAAAATAAAAGAAAAAATGTGCATGCATTATGATGGAAAAGGTTGAAACATTTCTAGCCTTTCACTTGGTAGAATTTTTCCTAGGAGTTTGGGAAAAGGAAATAATTTTTTTGCAGCCCTGGGGATTGGACCATGGGCCTAGCACAGGATAGACAAGTCTTCTATCCCTGAGTTACATCCAAAACAAAATTCTTTTTTTTTTTTTTTTTAAATGAAAGAATCAATTTTAGTTTTCTATCTTTTTATTTTCCATCACTTAATTGTGTAAGTGGTGCTAGAGTTCGAACCCAGGTCCTCACGCGTGACAGCCAAGCGCTCCACTGCTCAGCCCCCCAGCCAAGATTCTGAAGTTTCAAATCACTTGAGGTTTGCTTTTTCTGTTTTCTCTTTGGATGTTTGAACTCTAGATACAATCGCCACCAGATATCAGTAAGCTCCAGATATGAAAACACCCCACTCAGAACACCCCTGGGAGTCATCATCCTGCTACCTCCCCCAGGCAATGGCTACATGTTTGGTGAAGTCTAATGGGATCCAGTGTTTCCCCTCAAGATACTGGCCTCAGTAAAGTCAGGGGAAAATGAAGAACAGCAAACCCCTGCGCCACAGCCAGGGACCAGCTCCAAGCGATCCGGATGTCCTTGAAATGCAGTGTGTATGTAACAGTGGTCATTTTATGCTTTGAAGATGGCTCTGCCATTGTGATTTTTTTTTCTTTTTAAAGAGAGGGAGAGGAACAGTGAGAAGAAAGAATCAATTTCAGTTTTTCCTTCTGGCTTTCGTTGCTCTGACACTTAGTTGTGTATGTGGTGCTGGGGTGCAAACCAGGGTCCTCGCCTGGGTCCTCGCGCATGCCAGGCAAGCACTCCAATAGCAGAGCCATAGCTCCAGCCCCAGTGAATTAGTTTTAAAAGGAATCTCTCCCTGTCCCTAATCTCAGGGGAAACAGGATTTCCTGTGTTCCCCATCCTGGGCAGAGTTCTGTGTCCTTGAGCACACACCCGCCACAGGAACGAATTAAATCAGAGTTGGGGGGGCGGTACTAGAAGACCTCAGAAATGACTTATCTACAAAATTAGTAAGTGAATGGCAACTTTGGACAAAGAACAAGTGAAATGTAGCCCTTAAAATCCCGCTCTTTCTCCTGATGGGCAGAATCACAGCCTCTGGGACAGGGGTTCCTTGTGTTTCTCCTTTGCTAGCAATGGAACAAACTTTCTTTTTCCTGCTTCTCAAAATCGTGTCCTTATTATTGGATTGGCACTGGGGACAAGGACCAAGCTTTTGGTAACATGCAGACAGGACTAGGACAAATAAAAACACGCCGTCATCCTGGTACAGTTCACTCTCCATCAGGGCCATGGTTAGTGGGGAGAACTGATATGAAAAAGTGACTACCTAGTTTCTTACTCTAAATCTATCGCTAAATTGCTTTGTGACCTCATGTAAATCACTAAATGTCAATGGCATTGATTTTTTTCTCATTAGTAAAAATGATAAAACATGGTTCAAGGTTTTTTTTTCCCAGTCCCTTGGGATTATTTTTGTCCATTTCTGTCTACTGACTTACAGATACTCAAAGATGTGCTTTCCCTTTTTTATCATACCCACTTTAGGCCTTACAGGCTGGGATGTCCACCGCCGGTGCGTTGGCCTGGGTTTGCGTGCGTTTCCCCAAGCGATTCTGAAGCAGGAGTTCGGTACTGGGTGTAGGCATGCGAGGAGATGGCGTGGAACCTTACCCGGGATGATGGGCAGATACTAGGTTGCTAGGAGTGCCGCCGGAAGGAACTGACTATTTTCTCGCGGGACTCTGCTTAGTTCTCGCGGGACTCTGGTTAGTGCTCGCGAGAGGGTTGCTACAAGGGTGAAATCCTGGTTACTCTCTAGTCACTCCGGATTCTGGTCTTGCTGCGTGAGTTCTCCTTCTTGTATGCCCCACACTGTGATACTGTAACAGGGGGCTTCTTTGTCTCCCGATTTAAACTGTGGCCAAGCAGAGGGTAGAGTAGTAAGATTTATGTAAAGCAGAGAATGGCTGCGGTAGCCTGGCAGTGGCCTACCGGGAGGGTACCAGGGTACCACTCATTTCTCCCTAAGGGGTTTTTTAAGTCTCCTCTTCTGGCTCAGCATGGGTGATAGGTGGGGGTCTATTCTAATGAGGGTTGCTGACGTGGACTAATCAAGGTCTTTAAGCTTTGGATCTAATGAGCCAATCAAAAGTACATAATTCATTCCCTTATTTACGTAATTTAAGAGGAGTGTCCCACCTTATAGGTTGACAGGTCTATTAGAAGCACTTCCGTTAGGGATGTGCTTTGTGGCCTCAGTTGTTACGGGTAGGGGTTAGAGTAACTAGGGCTGCTGTGATTGAAGAGATTAGGAACAGAAACAGATGTTCTTTTAACTCAGGAAAAAGTTATGGGTCTAGAGAACATCCTGTGTAACCACAATGACCTTTTCTGAGTTAGAACACTTGTTTCTGTACCTAATAGCCTCAAGTATTTTGTTATAATAGTGAAACCAGAGTTTTGAAATGGGTCTAGCTTCCCTACTACACTAATTATCTTCTAAGTTCTTGTCTCGCAAATATAATGAATAAAATCCACAGATGATGATGGACGGGAAGAGTAAACAGGATTTATTTAAGCAGATAGAGAACTCCCACCATGCGGGAGGGGGCCTGATAGAAAATAAAATCATTTTGGTGTGCTAATTTAGGGGATTATATGGTTCTGGGTAGAGCACAGTGAAAAGCAGAAAGTCCGGTGGTTTGATTTTCACAATATGATTTTAATTGGATCCTACTGTAGACATTTTAACTATAGTGCTTCCCTTTGCCTGCCCCAATTTTAAAATTAGCCAATTGGGTAGATTGTAACCCCAAACTCCTCCAATTAGAATGAAGGGCAGTACTGCAGCAGGGTAAAGACTTAAGCAGGCTGACAGCCCACCCAAGTGCACTAGCTAGCCAGGTTCTGTAGCACACCCTTCTAAAGGCACTTTGGTATTTCTAACATCATGGAGCAAAATGATATTAAACAGGCACTGAAAAAGTACCAAGGCTCTTGTGCCTTCAGCCTAAGTTTTAATCCTTTTAACTCCCACCTGGCTTCACTCCAGGGTACGACTGACTAAATTCTGTTTTCACCACCTCTGGGCCAGAGGAGTTGGCTTGAGTGTTGGCACACCTGAACCTCATGGTCTTTTATATTTGAAATACACCTTGCTGATGCCCATTAACATTTCTATTTGTTAGCCTCCAGGTGTGGTCTCTGCATTTTAACAGGATCTCCCACTGGGGCCCAGCACTTTTTTTTTTTAAGAGAGGGAGGGACTGTGAGAGAGAGAGGAACAACTTTATTTAGTTTTCACATGGCCTTAGTTGCTCCAACACTTAGTTGTGTACGTGGTGTTGGGGTTTGAACCGGGGTTCTCTTGCTTGGTAGGCAAGCGCCAAAAACCGCTGAGCCACCGCTCCAGCCCCACAGCTATACTTTCTGTGTGTTATGGAATAGGAATTTTAGCAATTTATACTTATTTATTTATTTTTTAAAGAGGGAAAGAGAAAGAGTCCAACTCTTTTTTCATCTGGGTTTGTTTTTCTGACACTTGGTTGTGTATGTGGTGCTGAGGTTTGAGTCTGGGTCCTTGCACAGGCTAGGCCATGTTTAATTCATCCCCTACTTTTCTCCTCCCATTTTCACCAAGATTTAGGGCTGCTGGGCCATCTACTCAAAGACCAACTGCTGAGCCGCTGCTCTAGTCCCCAGTTTATACTCTTTAGTAGGTTACATCATACATTTAGTTTTCAATACTTATTGATTCCAAAGGAAATTTCAAAAACAGTGGTTATCCAGAAAGAAGGCAAACAGCTTCAACATAAACAGCTTCCCAGGCAAGAGAAAAGAAAAATTGTTAAAGAGCCTGTGTGCAGGGCTGGAGCAGTGGCTCAGCTTGAGCTTCAGCTCTGAGCTCTGGCAGGAAATGGAAACAAAGGATTTCCCCCCAGATGTGCATCAAGAGAAACCTGAAGTGTAAAGTTTCCCAAGGGAAGGGTTTTCTTATTACAATTTTTAGGGAATCTCTGATATCTTTTGTGGAGCCCCCTTACAATAGCTTAGGGCTTCACTAAGTTGCTGAGGCTGGCTTTGAACTTGTTATCCTCTTGCTTCAGCCTCCTGTATCTCTGGGATTACAGGTGTGTGCTACTGCAACAGGCTTGTTTTTAATTTTTGGCTTCCAATAACATATTAAAAGTTGTCATACTCATAAGGAGGGCTGTCGTAGAATAAAAAAGTAGCAGCTGTCTTGGGGTAGAAAATATGGTAAGCAGCTGTTATTTTCTTGGATTTGGGTTGTAGATTTTAGACCCAGATGTTTATTATTCACTTTGTAGGCAAGCTGCCAGTGGGATTGTCCTGTGGTTGGTCTTTGAGTAGATGGCCCAGCAGCCCTAAATCTTGGTGAAAATGGGAGGAGAAAAGTAGGGGATGAATTAAACATGGCCTTTTTGGAGTTGAAGGTCTAGTTCAGTGGCAGAATTCGTAACATATGTGAGGCCCTGCATTCAGTCCCCAGCACCCAAAAGCAAAACAAAACAAACTCACAAATAAGAAGATGTATTTTTTTCCTAGAATCCAAAATGTATATGTATATGTAGTGCTGGGGTTTGAACCCGCATACTTGTGCATACCAGGCAGGTGCTGTAACTGCTGAGCCACTGCTCCAGCCCTCTAAGTATAATTTTAATAAATATAAACTCTTACCTTTGTTAGGTGTGAAATGTTTAACACATTGCTACTTGATCACCAAGTAATCAATATGACCAATAACAAACAGTGGCTTTTGTGCAGTGGAAGGCTGCTGATCAAGGTAACCTAGGGTCTTGTTTGGTTCCACTGAGCTAGAGACAGACATCTTCCTAACTCTGGATTCTTGCCCCCACCCACTTTATAGCATTTATTTCAGAAACTATAATTGCAGATTATTTCTTTGCCCTTTTGAGGTATAAATCTTTTTTTAAAGCTTTGTCAATGTTGTAACCCAGGAAGGACTCAAGACCCTATGCTGGCCACACAGGCACAAGCTTATACTCCTGCTACTCAGAATGCTGAGGTGGGAGGATTACTTGAGTCCCTGATTTTAAGAAACAAAATAAGATCCTAGGAACAATTTCTTTGTGGTGTTTTTGTTTTGCTTTGTTTTGTGTTGTTGGCGATAGAGCCTAAGTCCACACCTATGCTGGGCAAGTGCTGTACTACTGAGCTACCCCTCTACTCCTTTGAACCATTTCTTTGAATACAGTTAGCAAGGAACTTGGCATCCCTGTCAGTCAGTTTCTGCTAATTTCAAGTTGTCTTGCTCCAAGTTATAAAACTACTTCCTATTATAAAATGTGAGAAATTTATTTCCCTGAGCACTGAAATCTGATAATCAGGGAGCCAGCACTGTGGTATTCTGGAGCGGACCCTCTTCAAGGATATGTACTGCTGACTTTTCATTTTCTCATATGAAAGAGAGCAGAGACTTACTTTTCCTTGGGTAAAGACAGCACACAACGAAATATAGTCAGCCTAAAAAAAAAAGAATTCTGTCATTTCTGAAAACATGAATGAACCTAGAGGTCATCATGCTAAGTGAAATAAGCCAGGCATAGCCAAACATATACAGTATGATCTCACTTTTATGTGGAATTTAATACAATTGAGTTAATAGAAATGGAGAGTAGAATAGTGATTGTTGGAGGATAGAGGGTAGGGAGAATTGAGATAGGTTGGGCAAAGGGTACAAGGTTTCAGTTAAACAAGAGAAATAAGGTTGTTTTTTCCTTTTTTCTTTTAGATGTAGTGCATAGCACAGTGACTGTAGATAGTATGACTTCAAAATTGCTAAGAGTAAATTTTAAATGTTCTCACTAAGAAAAATGATATATGTCAGGTGATAGATGTGTTAACTAGCTTGAATTAATCCATATTGTATACCTATATCATGTCATGCCATAAATATATACAATAAATAAAACCAATAAGCAAACACAGATGGCCTCTGACTTCCCTCTCATATCCTGCAGTACTTTTTTACTAGCTTACTCCAGTCCTTAGAGAACCCTATCCCTTCTCGCACAGCAGAGTTTAGACCAGGCTTAGCTCTGGCCTCACTCCCCTATTACAGTAGTCACAGATAAAATCTTCTTTGTCCAATTTTTTGTTTTATTTTATTTTATTTTATTTGTGGTACTGAGGATTGAACCCACAGGGGTACACTAATGGTAAGCTATATCCTTATCCCTTTTAAAAAAATTTTTATTTTGAGACAGGTTCTAGCTAAATTGTCTAGGCTGGTCTTGAGCTAATGATCACCTACCTCAGCCTTCCCAGTAGCTGGAATTACAGATGTACGTCACCAAGCCCAGTCTATTTAACTTCACGTTCAGTGCATGTTTTCCTTAATACCACCAATTGTGCTGTATTTCACCCCTTTGGTTGATATTTAGCTCCATAATTTTGCAAAAATTTAACAGGGACTCCGGTGATTTCTTAGAGCTGCTATAACAAAGCACCACAAGTAAGGTACACTTAAAAAAGAAATACAAAAATAGTCTCACAGTTCTGAAAGCCAGTAATCCAAAATCAAGGTGTTGGTAGGGCTATGCTCTTTTTGAAGGCACTGGGAACGAATCTGATCCCTACCTTTCTTGATGTTGCCATTAAATCCCTGGTATTCCTTAGCTATAGATGCATTGCTCCAGGGAATGCCTGCCATCACATGAAATTCTTCCTACATGTCTCTCTTACCTGCTTTTAAGGACACTGGTCATGTTGGATTAACAGTTCACACTACTTGAGCATAACGTTCTCCTAGTTTACATTTTTTTTTTTAAAGAGGCACAGAGAGAGAATCTATTTAGTTTTTCACATGGCTTTCATTGCTCAGACATTTAGTTGTGTACGTGTGTGCTGGGTGTTTGAACTTATGTACTTGCGCATGCTGGGCAAGCACCATAACTGCTGAGCCACCGCTCCAGCCCCCTAGTTTACATCTTAATTGCATGTGCAAAAACTATTTCTAAATAAGGCCACATTCCTAGGCCCAGGGTTATGACCTAAATGAATTTTTTGTAGTGATGTATTGGAACTCATAATGAACTCTAAGCAGCAATAGTATTTGGGATGAAAGACTTCTTATTTCATTTTTTTGAAAAATCTTATCTTTATAATGTAAATATAAGATTTTTTCTGTGTGAATGTTGACTAGTAATGTTATGTTGAGAAATACATATGTTCTATGAGGTTCTGATATTAACAATGAGGAAGGAGAAAGAGGGTTTATCTGGGAGACATTGTGCAGGGTGAGTATCTCTCTAGAAGGCACCCTTAGGAGGATTGTTGCTACCTCAGGCATCCGTCCCTGAGGCGTGGGCGGGCAATCTGAACCAGCCGAATTGCCCCCCCCCCCAGCCGAATCAGGAGGGTGAGTGCCGGCGGCTGAAATCCCCCGACCCCCCTTTTTCGCTGGGGGTCCCTTCCCTCCTGGCCAGGGAAATGAGTCAACCACAGGCAGCAGTGGATGGCAGCTCAGAATCCGTTTATTTCCAAGGCACAATGGATTTTTATAGGGAGGGGTGACAGCTAAGGAACCAATGGTGAAGCGGCAGACTGGCTTATCCCAGCCAATGAGGGACTGCTATGTTGGTGTTGTCAGCTATCACCAACCGGAAGGACAGAGAGAAAGAGGAAGCAGCCCTCAGGCGCAGGCTCCCGCTCTTTTTTGCTCAGAGCGTGAAAAATGAAAGAGGAAGAGAGGAAGAAGTGTCATGGCGTCCAGTGCAGCATTTGTCTTTTGCACAGTGCCCAATAAAGGATGAAACTTCTTCAAAGAAAAATCAGGTATGTGTCAAAGACAAAAATCTGGGGCTGAGAATGTAGCTCAGTGATAGAGCCTCTGCCTTAGCATATGAGTGACCCTGGTTTCCATCACCAGCATAGCACACAAAATAAAAACAAAAACAAGAAAGCACACAGTCGGGACTGGAGCAGTGGCTCAGCAACTACAGCGCTTGCCTGGCATGTGCGAGGATATGGGTTTGATCCCCAGCACCACATACACAACAAAGTGTCAGAGCAATGAAAGCCACATGAAAAACTAAATAAAATTGATTTTCTCTCTCTCGCTCTCTCTGTCCTTCCCTCTTAGGGGGGGAAAATAAGGAAAGCAAAAATGTGGACAAGCAAGGAGATTGATTTTTGTGGGTTTTATTTGTATATGTGTGTGTGTGTGATATTTGGGATTGAACCTAGGGCCTCATCCATGCTAGGTAAATAGTCTACCACTGAGTTGCATCCCCAGCCTTGTTAATTTTATTTTGAGACAGAATCTTGCTAAGTTGACCAGGTTGGCTTTGAATTTGGCAATCCTCCTGCCTCAGCCTCCTGAGTCACTGAGATTACTGTGCCCAGCAAGGAGATTGATTTTCATCCAGGCTACTGAAGTAGGGTGTCTGCCCCAGATCCAAAGATGGAAGAGCCTCAACAGGGTGCTTTTGCCCTAGTCTTATATAAACAGCCTGGAGATGAGGGTTGTTTTGCAAGCAGAAGTCTCGTCTCAGCTGAACAGGAAATGTTTTTCTTTGTGGTTAGTTTCAGGGGGTTACCTCGTTAGTTAGAACAAATGGAAGTTGGACGCTATGTGTTTGACGTTGACACAGGTAAATGAAAGAGTCATCCATGAGAATCATGGATGTCAGAGAGTAGACAATAGTCTTACCGAAGACCTGTAGGGAATGATGGTTCTTTGAGTAAGCTGTTTCCTAGAACACAAAAGAATTGTGGGTTTCAAGCTGAAAGCATTTTCTCTAAGATTGGGAATGAGAAAGGAAAATTTTAGCCAGGGCACTTAGAGAAAGAAAGAAAAGGCATTCAAATCAGAAGGTAGAAAGTCAAATTATCCATGTTTGCAGATATGATTTTGTATCTAGAAAAATCTGAGACTCTATTAGACTATTAGAATTTTTTTTAAGAGACAACAGAGAATCAATTTTAGTTTTTTTTTTTTTTTTTTTTTTTTTAAGAGAGAAGAGAGAATATTTTTTCATCTCCCTTTTGTTTCTCCAAACCTTAGTTGTGTTTGTGGTTTTGGGGTTTGAACCAGGGTCCTTGTGCGTGCCAGGCAAGCACTCCAACTGCTGAGCCATTGCTCCAGTCCTGAGAATCAATTTTATTTAATTTTGCATGTGGCTTTCATTGCTCCGACACTTCCTTGTGTACATGGTGCTGGGGTTCAAACCTGTTTCCTCATGCATGCAAGGCAAGCGTGCATAACCGCTGAGCCACTGCTCCAGCCCAAGATCATTAGAATTGATAAGTTCAGTACAAATGCAGGATACAGAATTTACAATGCTAAAATTAGTAGGTTTTTTTTTTCTTTTTGTGATGGGGGTTAAACCCAGGGATGCTTTACTGCTGAGCCACATCTCTAACTTGTTTTATTTCTTATTTTGAGACAGGGTCTTGCTAAGTTGCTGAGGCTGATTCTGAACTTTCGATCCTTCTGCCTGAGCCTCCCAAATTGCTAGGATTATAGGCATGCAGCATTGTGCCTGACTAAAATCAGTAGCAGTTTTTGTTTTTTCTTTTTTAATTTTAAGAGAGTGAGACGACAGAATCAATTTTATTTTTTCATCTGGCCTTTGTTTCTACAACACTTACTTGTGTACATGGTGCTGGGGTTCGAACCAGGGTTCCTGTGTATGCCAGGCAAGCACTCCAAGCACTCCTCTGCTCCAGTCCCATCAGTAGCATTTTCTTACACCAATAATGAACTTCCCAAGAAAGAGCATGACAGAAATCCCACTCACAGATTTACAGTAACTACCAACAACAACAACAAACAAAACCCTAGGAATAAATTTATCCAGGGAAATGAAAGACCTCTACAATGAAAATTACAACATGCTGATGAAAGAAAGCAAAGATAATACAATAGAAAGATTTCACATGTTCATGTATTGAAAGAAATAATACTGTTAAAATGTCCAAACTACACAAAGTGGTTTATAGATTTATGAAATCCCTATCAAAATGCCAATGATATTCAAAGAATCAGGAAAAAATAAAAAAGGGGATACGAAATAACTCAGTTCAATGATAGCATGTGTGAGTCCCTGTATTCAATTCCCAATATCACCAAGAACAAAACAAAACCCCACAAGTCACAAAAGTAAAAATGGACAAATACGATTAGATCAAGAATCTTCCACATAGCAATCAACAGAGTGAAGAGAAAGCATACAGAGAGTGTTTGTAAACTGTTCATCCAACAAAGGATATGTTATAGTTTAGATATGAGGAGTGCCCCAAAATCTCCTGTATGAGATAATGCAACAATGTTCAGAGGTGAAATGATTAGGTTATGAGAACTGTGACCTAAGAAGTAGGCAAATCCACTGATGTGAATGAACTGGGTGGTAACTGTAGGAAGGTAAGGTGTGACTAGAGGAGGAAGGTCAGTGGGTGGGTGCCTTTGGGGTTTATATTGTCACTGGTGAGCAGAAGTCTCTCTGTTTTCTGGTTGCCATGCCCTGAGCTGTTTTCTGCTGCCACACCCTTCACCCTGGGCCTAAAGGTATGCAGTCAGCTGACCATGGAATGTGTAAGAAAGTTCCTGGTCTCCTTGGGGTTTCGGGCACCAGATATAAAAGATAAGAAAAAGGAATAATGATGGTGTAAATTCAGGCGAAGATGTTTATTGGGACTTGTTGCTCTCGGGCCAATTTCACCTGCGCCGCCATAATGAGGGTGGGCATGGGAAGAGACAGCTGGCAGGGGAAACAGGCCCCATGCACGGAGAATGGCAGTCAGGGAAAATGGTGCTGGACCTTTGCCAGGCAGCTGGTTTTGCTGGTTAACTGGGAGGAAGTTGATGATGGGGTTGGTCCTTCAGAGATTGGCTGGTGGATCCATCAATCCATTGGAGCTTGTCTGCCAGCGTCCTGATTGGCTGTTCATTTCGCAGGCAAGCTGCCCTTTGCCCTGCCCTTTAGCCAGCCAGCTTGGCCTCTGTGTCTTGACTGAAGCCACGCCCCCAGCCAGCCTGACAGAATGAACCTCTGAAACCTTGAGTGAAAAAAACTTTTCCTCCTCTACATTGTTCTTGTCAGTTCTTTTGGTCACAGAGATGAAAAAACTAACCAAAACAGTGTATAATATCCAAAATACATGAAGATCTCAAAAAACTCAACAATTGGAAAAAAAAAAAGTAACCCAATAAAAATTGGGCAAATGATCTGAATAGGCATTTCTCTCTCTCTCTTTTTTTTTTTTAAAGAGAGAAGGACACAGAATCAATTTTTTTTTTTACACGATTTTTCACATGGCTTTCATCGCTCTAACACTTAGTTGTGTATGTGGGTGCTGGGATTTGAACCCGTGTACTTGCACATGCAGGGCAAGCGCCGTAATTGCTGAGCCACCGCTCTAGCCCCAGACATTTCTCAAAAGAAGGCATACAGAAGGCCAACAGATATATGCCATAATGTACAACATCCTTAGTCATCAGTGAAATGCAAATAAAAACCACAGTGAAGGGGATGGAGGTGTACCTCAGTGGTAGAGCATGTGCTTAGCATGCATGAGGCCCTGGGTTCAATCCCCAGCACACACAGAAATACAAGAAGATACCATCTTGTCATGGGGACAGACATTTCTGAAGAAGGGTCTAAGGAGTTTGCACGGAGAAGAAGGAACTTGACTGAGGACCTGTGGGGATCTTGGTATCACCGATAAGAAAAGAATTTCAACCGATAAGAATTTCAACACATGTCAGTCAAAGGCATAGACAGAGGTTTATTTGGGAAAATAGATACATATACATGAGAGAATAGAGGCCATCTCAAGAGATGCCATTGGGGTAAAACAAGGAATACCCATTCAAGGGAGAATACAGGCCATTTCCACAGGGATCCCATTGGTGGGGTGTGTGAATATTTATAGAGGGATAGTTGCTAGGGTCTGAGCTAAAGGTGGAGGTAGGTGGAGATCCATAATTTCGTGGCAGTTTTTCCTTTACTTGCCTTCATGTTACAAGGACATAGGTCAAGGGTGTATATTTCATAGGTGTTTAGTTGCTCCCACATTTCGGACACTTTGTTGTATATGTGGTGCTGATGTGGGGGTTTTGAGATGAGGCTGGAGCCTCTGCTCTGGCTGGTGAATGGAGTTTGGGCTCACTGCAGATCTCTGGGGTCAAAATAGCCCATTTCTAGTTTTAGCAGCTATTCCAAATTAGAACTGGGAATTTGAGATGGCTGTAGGTTTCTGCAGCTAAAATAGCTAAAATAGCATGAGCAGCTACCCAGCCAAGAGCTGGGTCCCCCCCCCCCCCCTGCCCTGCCCCGCTACTGTTGAACGATGCTTACAGCTCTTGGGAATTGGCACCAATCTTCTTCTGGGTTCTTGTCTCACAAATTTGAAGAATAAAATCCATGAACAACCATGGAAAGGGATGAGGAAAAGGAGGATTTATTTAAGGAAGGAGAGTAGAGTCTCTGCATGGCAGAGGGGTAGCTGGAAGCAGGATACTGTCTTATGTATGTTAGGCCAAGGTTTAATATTTGTTTTTGGTATGAGCCTTGATTAAGAGTCATGTAAAGCACCAACATCATTGGTTAAACTCTGTAAAATAGGCTTTGAAACTAAGCTCAGAAATCATTGGTTAAAATCTATGCAAAACAGTAAATCTTTCCTACTTCCCATCCGTGTCCACCCCACCTTCTTGATTTTCCCTGCCTCTGGGACAAAGGAGTTGCTCCCATAGTGAGCCTCATGTTCTTTTGCATTTGAAGGCCTCTCTCTATCAGTGTTGGGGTCCTCCAGGCATGCCAAGCAAGATTTACAATTGTTAATGGGTGTTTTCTGCATTTCAGTGGTTCATGGGTGTTTTCTGTATTTCAGTGGTTTAAGGGCCCCTCTTTTAAGACTCAGTATCTCCCCTTTTAATGCCAAATTCCTGTCATCTCAATTTCACCTGGTTAGACTGGCTAATTATGAAGAAGAAAAATAAACTGTGAGGATGTTGAGAATAGAGAGCTCTTGTACACTGTTGGTAGGAATATAAATTATTACAACCATTATGAAGATTAGTATGGAGTTTCCTCAAAAAACTAAAAATAGATTATATGATTGAGCTATCATACTTCAGCCTGAAAGCTGATTTAGGGATAGCTTATGTAGGTTGCTAATGGTGTTCCCAGACCAGAGGATGCCTTCTCCTAGGGGGCTGGGCCAGATGGTACATTTCAGATCTTTATCTTAAGATTCTTTTCAGTTCTTCAAATCTCAGAAACCAAGATCAATTCTTCCTTGGGCTGTTACATCCACAGAGTTCTGGTTACACAATGGACTAGCTACAGGGTAGGAGGAGTTGCCCCAGGCCCTCCTACTGATTGCCAAACTCCCTATAACAGATAAAAACACTAGCAATTGGTTTCAGTAGTTCACAAGAACCTGTTATGTGTTTTAGGAAAACCTAGAAGTGAGGAGCTTTGAAGGCTTTACAAATAAAGAAATGATAGATAAATAATTTGATCAGTACAAGTTATGTGTGTGTTGAAACGATATTGTATCTGCTGGATGCATACAGTATTTTTTTAAAAAAATAGATGGTTTCAGAACAAAGGTTGGGTTAGAGGGGTTTCTTTACCATTGCACTTTTCATGAGCACAGAGCTCAGTAAGGCAACATGGCTGAATGGTCAGGAGGAAGAAGGATCTCCTTGTCACCACATGTTATTACTGCCTGTCTTTAATCAGTTTCTCCTTTGAAAGGGGTTTATTTTTGCAAAATGAATCTCACAGTTGTGGGACACTGCTGCCATCAAGTGGTGGTATTCACTTAATAACTTTGGCCTTGAAACAAGTTCTTTTATTAGACTCCAGCAGGCTCTGAGTAACCCAGGACTGTGCACAAAAAAAAAAAAAAAAAAAAAAAAAAACCACTGGGATGCATGAAGAAAACACCAGTTTTACTTCATTTTATTTTTAATCAAAACAAAATTTAAACTTTATCGATATCTGATATTTAATCTACCTGTGTGCACTGGGTTCTACACCCTGAATCTATCTACGTCACTGCCTTGGGTCACCTACTCAGGAAAAAGTAGAAGTCTCACACTGTGGCTACTTTCCTCTCTGAACTTCCAAGTGCACCTACAGCAGATTGTGAGTAATTCATGAAATGCAAGTGATATTATCTAGTTTCAGCTAAACCTTTTCTCGCACAGTGGACTAGTTGCTTTAAAAGACAGAAACAGTTTTCAGGATAACTAATAGCACATGTGCCAGCAATCTGAGCCAGGGCAATGTAGCTGCATCTTCCTACAGAATCGAAGCTCCTCCTTAGATACTTGCCAAGAAAAATATTTCCAAAAACAATCGTGTGTGTATTGGGGACAGGTACTGGGGATCAAACCCAGGGGTGCTCTGCCAATGAGCTATATCACCAGCCCTATTTATTTTTAATTTTATTTCTGGTGTAAGGAAATAATTGAATGAAAGAAATGAAGAGGAGAGGCCGCTGAATAGTAACACAGGTTTTTTCAGAACAAACCTACGGAGATCTTCTGTTTACAACCTGTGGTATGTGTAGGAGCATGTGGGAGTGGGGGAATTTTTGTGGCTAGGCTATTGCTAGAGGCTTGCTTATCAAGAAAAGGCCCTTGTTGGGGCTGGAATGGTGGCTTGGTGGTTAAAGTGCTTGCTTGGCAAGCTCAAGGACCTGAGTTCAAACCCCAGCATCACATATACAACTATTTGTCAGAGAAATGAAGGCCAGATGAAAATAAAGTTGATTCATTTTCATTCTTGCCATGTCTCTTTCTTTTAAAAAAAAAAAAAAAAAGGTCTTTGCAGTAGTCAGCTTTATTCTTTGAAGTGGTCACTCTTCCAATGGATCCAAGTGTTTTCAGGATACCAATTTCCTTTCTTTGCATGTTGATGGAGTACTATCTGGGGTTTAAGGTCAGGCTGAGTCAGAGTGATGGAAATGACTCTTACTGTAAGATGAAGGATATGTTTCAAAAGGGCGTTGCCTGCATCAAGTTCTTTATAACAACACAAAGTTTTCCTTGAACTTGAACTTGAAAACCTCCTACCACAGCCTTCCAAGTAGGTGGGATTACAGGCATGTGCTATGGCTCACAGAGGACAATCACAACATATAATTGATCTGTTTCCATTACCTTCACTTAGACTTTCTAGCTCAAATTTCCTCAGTTTTAATTCAATCAATACTTATGGAACACATATGATATGCTAGAAAACTCTGTGCTGCATAGAACTTAGGTCTGTCACTTTTGCATTTAATGACGAGGTCAAAGGTGTGGCAGTAAAAGGCTTTTCTCTTAGAGGGAAGCTCTGAGGAGAGTCTAAAGAGGGTGTCCTAGACATTGGAAACTGGAGGTAGAGGGAGAAAGGGAAAGGAGACACATTAATAGTTGCTAGAGGGGGAAATTTGAATTGACTTTGGGGTTTCTGTTTTCAGGATAACCACTTTAATGAGTCTTTTGATAATGGAAAAGTAATTAGATAAAAAAATTTTTAACCTCCACGATTGTGCAGAGGGGCACTAGAATTTTATGTGGGCCAAGGAACAATTTTTGCATGGGCACCACCCAATAATTTTTTTTGTTGTTGTTTTTTATTTTTTGGTACTGGGAATCGAACCTAGGGGCGCTTAACCACTGAGCCACATCCCCAGCCCTTTTATTTATTTTATTTTATTTTGAGATAGGGTCTCTCTAAGTTGCTTAGGGCCCTGCTAAGTTGCTAAGGCTGGCCTTGAACTTCCAATTCTTCTGCCTCAGCCTCCTGAGTTGCCAGGATTACAGGTGGGCACCACTTGGCCTGACACCACCCAATAATTGTCACTGGTGATCAAGCAAATCCCTCCATCCCAAACTTCAGTTCACTGGGATGAAGAGACTTCCAAGTTTTCCTCTAGGGGGCAGTATTATTCCTCTGGAGAATCACTTGTGAAGCTCATCATTATTCTGTTGCCTGGGAGGTAGGTTTGGGGTAAGGGTGAATGGTGGGGACAGAGCAAAATTTTTTTCCTTTTGCTAGTTCCATGGGGGAAACTGGAACTAGCAAAAGGAAGAAAATACATCTGTGAGTAAGGCAACATTTCTTTTTCTTTCTTTCTTTCTTTTTTTTTTTTTTAAAGAGCGGGAGAGTGAGAGAGAGAATCAATTTTATTCAGTTTTTCAAGTGGCTTTCGTTGCTCAGACACCTTGTTGTGTACATGGTGCTAGGGTTTGAACCTGTGTCTGTCCACATGCCAAGCAAGCACCGTAACTGCTGAGTCACCCTCCAGCCCCTCCCCAAGACTTTTTAATTTTTATTTTGAGACAGGATCTCACTAAGTTGCTCAGGACCTTGCTTCCAGTTGCTGACTTTGATCCTCCTGCCTTGGCCTCCTGAGCCACTGGGATTACAGACATGCACCACTGTGCCCGGCAAAATGGAGGCATTCTAAATATCCGTGAACAGGAGACTAGATTCTAAAAAAGAAAACAAACCAATCTATTGCATGTACATCCATAAAATGCAGTCTAGCAATTGGGGGAATTTTGTTTCTTTCCTTTTTTATTACTTTTTTTTAGTACTGGGAATTAAACCCATGGACACTTTACCATTGACATCTCCAGCCATTTATTTATTTGTTTGTTTGTTTATTGTACTGGGGATTGAACACAGGGTTGATTTACCACTGAGCCACCTCCCCTACCCCTTTTTATATTTTATTTTGAGACAGGGTCTTGCTAAGCTGCTTAGGGCCTCACTAAGTTGCTGAGGCTGGCTTTAAACTTGCAATCCTCCTACTTCAGCCTCTGTATAAACTGGGATTACAGGCAAGCACTACCGTGCCTGGCTTTTATTTTTTATTTATTTATTTTTATCAATTTTATTTTTTCATCTGGCCTTTGTTTCTCTGACATTTAGTTGTGTATGTGGTGCTGGGTTTGAACCTGGATCCTCAAGCATGCCAGACAAGTGCTCCAACCACTGAGTCATTGCTCCAGCCCGTGGCTTTTATTTTTTGAGACAGGGTCTCACACTAAGTTTCTGAGGCTGACCTTGAACTTGCTATCCTCCTGCTTCAGCCTCCTGACTTGTTGGAATTTTAGGTGTGCCCCACTGGAGATTTTCCATTAAGTCTCAGTTGGAGGCAGAGACTGCCTTCCCCTATTATATGCCAAAGATTAGATTTCCTCAACCTAGGTTACTTCAGCACATAGGCATGTTGACATAAGCTCTGGCAGTGTTCTTATCAGGCTTGTGATTTGAATCAGTGACAAAAGAAGTAGGAACAATAAACTTTCTCTCTGGCCCCTGCAGGCCACTCAGACTTGAACTTGGTTCTGTAGTCCTCTGAATAATTCTCTGTTGAGTTAATTCCTTTTTCTGCTTACATCAGTCAGAGTTGACTACTGTGGCTTGCAAGTGGAATGCTGGGTGAGCAGAAAATTTCTCTCTAAAGTGGAAGAGCTGTCATCAGACTCTTATTGAGAAAGTCTCTCTCACTTTGTCTAGCCAGGGGCTTCTATGGTGACCCTATCTCTTGTGTACCCTGTCCCCAGGTATTTCCCAAATGGAGTTTATTCTCCAGTGGCAAAGTATCTGAGGACTGAGTCAATAGTAGAGAGCAGGAGAGAGAAAGTGGGAATGTCTATTTTACTCTTTCAAATAAAAAAGCATTTGTGGCACTCAGCATAGACTGGTCAGTATAAAATACTGTTCTGATTTAATCTTTATAACATTATGAGGCAAGAACCTAGTTTGTGGAATCCAGTTTATGGAACAGGAAATTAAGATTTATAAATTATGAAAAGGTAGAATCAGGATTTCAGTCCAGACTGTGTGTTTTGACAAGCTATTGATTTTAATTAAAAATGCTATAGTTGGGTTGGAGCGCTTGTCTGGCATGCATGAGGACCTGAGTTTGAACTCCAGCACCACATGTACAACTAAGTGTCAGAGAAACAAAGGTCAGATGAAAAAAAAAAACAAAACAAAACTGATTGTTTCTCTCTCTCTCTCTCTCTCTCTTAAAAAATAAAAGTGCTGGGCTGGAGTGGTGGCTCAGCGGTTATGGCGCTTGCCTGGCATGTGCAAGTACGCGAGTTCAAACCCTAGCACCACATACAAAAAATAAAATAAATTAAAAAAATGCTATACACCAAAAGTGTATCACCTATGGGAATTTTTATCAGGCTGTTGTGAAGAAAGAGATCAAATGTAATAAATAGGTTATATACTTGTATGCAGTTTATTGAGAGGGACCAGAATAAGATGTAGGAATGTAGGAATATATATAGATGTATTTGCTTTGCTTTACTATACTCTGCTGTGCTTAAAAGTTGTAGAATGATGGGGCTGGTGTGGTGGCTCTGTGGTTATGGCACTTGCCTAGCATATGCAAGTATATAGATTTAAACCTGGGTACCACATACACAACAAAGTATTGGAACAATGAAAGCCACATAAAAAACTAAACAAAATTGATGCTCTTTTTTTTTTTCTCTCTCTCTCACTGTCCCTCTGTCTCTTAAAAAAAAAAGTTGTAGAATGAGTATAGGATAAAGGCAGCATTAGCTTAAAGTTGCCAGCCTTTACTAGACAGAGGATGGTTGAATTTCGAATAAGTAGGCTATTTGAATGAGAAGGTACAGGGGTAAAGTTAGATCTATCTCTTGGCTATCTAGTGACCAGATTGACCAGGAACAGCAGGGATAAGATTTTGGCACATGTAGAGTCCTTTAATAAGCCAATTCCTATGGCTTAAATTTTTTACAAACTAATTCTTTTCTATCAATGTCCAAAGAACTAAGCCAATTGTGTTAGTCAGTTTTCCATCTCTGTGACAAAATACCTGAGATAAACAATTTAAGAGGGGGAAAGGTTTGTTTTGGTTTACTGTTTTGGTCCTTGGTCACATGGCCTAGTTGCTTTAGGCTTGTGGTGAGGTAGAACATTATAGTGGGCAGTGCGTGATCAAATGGAGCTGCTCACCTCGCAGTGACCAGGAAGGGAAGAATGAGAGAAAGGTGATTGGACCCCAATATCCCACTTAAAAGCATACCTCCAATGAACTAATTTCCTTCTTTTAAGTCCCACCTTCTAAAGGTTCCATCATCTTTCATTTTGGCTCATGGTTTCAGAGTTTCAGTTCGCCATCAGCTTGCTCCATTGCTTTGGGCCTTAGCCAAGATGAGTATCATGGCAGAGGGGCTGGCACAGGAAAGCTGCTTACCTTATAGCAGCCAAGAGGCAAGGGGGGAATGGAGAAAGAGAGGAAGAGGAGGAGGGGGAGAAGATACAGTCACCTAGGGCTCATCCCCCAGGACCCACTCCCTCTAACTAGCTTCCCCGTCCTATAGTGTCTACCATCTTACATTAGCCCATTCAGTTATGAATCCCTCAGTGGATTAATGCACTGATGAGATAAGATCCCTCATGATCAAATCACTTCCTAAAAGCACCACTTCTGCACACTGCAGTATTGGGGACCAAGCTTTCAACATATGAACTTGCAGGGGATATTTCAGATCTAAATCAGAAGAGGCTTTTGGAACATTCAAGATCCAAACCTGGGCTGAGACATTTCATGGACACACTAGTTTGAAGAGAAATTCTTTCACCTCTGACTTCTCAGGAAGGAGTTTGGGAGATGCTGCATATTCACAAGTGGAAAGAGATATAGAAATGATAGAAACCAACACGTGAAGTAGGATTAAGCATATAAAGATTAGTCTGACTCATCTGAGAAATGGATGTCCAGATAGGAATAAACATGGCATATTTTACTAGGAGAAATGCTAGTGAACTGGGGAATGGGCAGGCAGCAAGTAAGGCAGAGAGAATGATCAGACCTATGAGATTCACACAAGTCTACCCACCAGTGAAGGAGAAAGGATGGATGGCAGCATCACAGCATGTAGCCCAAGGATTATTCTGCAAAACCCTTGAGGAATTATTGGGTTATTGTCATCTAATACCCATATTCAAATTATATTAAGTCCTTATTCAAATTTTTACATGTGTCTGAAGTTATACTATTGATTTGTTTGAATCAAGACACCAAATAAAAAAAGTCTACTAATTGCATTTTTTGTCTTAAAAAATAAAAAAAAACTCTTAAGGGAGAAATAAGAAATAAAGACCCAAAAGAAAAAAATAAGAATTCATAAACATAGAATTGGCTAAATTTATTATTGAGCAAAAAATATTTTAAAAATCACACATTCAGGTAGCTCACAAGTGATTATGAAACTAGTAGAATTTTACCTGTTTAATCTGGAATTAAAGCTACATTATACATCATCCTACTTTGGTGAATGGTTAGTAGTTATTCAATTTATATTTAATTACATTAAACTTACTTTCATGTCCTATTTTTTTCTTTCTTTTTTTCTGGCACTGGGAATGAACTCCGGACCTTGCCCATGATTGGCAAGTGCTCTATACTGAGCTACACCCACCAGCCTCTAATCCTTTATCTGTATCAGCACTTCCTAAGTAGATAGTCTGCCAGGGCACACATTTGACAGTAAATATGGTCAGCCACTTTGTTCCTCATACCTCAGTAAGGCTAGAATATTGTCAGTTAAAATGCTAGAGTGGTGGGGCTGGAGCGGTGGCTCAGCGGTTTCGGCGCTTGCCTGGCAAGCACAAGGACCCGGGTTCAAACCCCATCACCATGTACACAACTAAGTGTTGGAGCAACTAAGGCCATGTGAAAAAACTAAATAAAGTTGTTTCTCTCTTTCTCTGTCACTCTTTACTGTCCCTCTCTCTTTAAAAAAAAAAAAAAATGCTGGAGTGGTGGCTCAGTGGTTGGAGCACTTGCCTGGCAAGTGTAAGGAGGTGGGTTTGAATCCTGGCACTATATACACAATGAAGTGTAGGAGCAATGAAAGCCATGTGAAAAACTAAACAACATCGATTCTCTCTCTCTCTCTCTCTCACTGCCCCCCTCTCTTAAAATATATTTTATATAAAACATATGTATAATATAATCAATTTCTTTTTTTTTTTTCCTAAGGGAGAGGGACAGTGAGAGGGAGAGAGAGAGAATCAATTTTATTTAGTTTTTCACGTAACTTTCCTTGCTCAGACACTTCACTGTGTGTGTGGTGCTGGGGTACCAACCCTTGTCGCTGCTCATTCGAGGCAAGCGGGGAAACAGCTGAGCAACTGCTGCAGGGCCTATTTGACTCTATCACCATTTTTAAAAAATTTTTTTCAAATGTCATCGATTTGATTACAAAGTCAGGTCTATTGTCCTGAAGAAATGTCCTTAATTCTGTTTTGACTGGATGTTTGCTTGTGGTGTTAGGTAACTTCTCCCACTACCCTATGTGTTTTCTTTAGGCTGCAGTCTTGAATGCATTCAGGTTAATCTTTGTTTTTGTTTTTGTTTTGTACCAAAGATTGAACCCAGGCGTGCTTAACCACTAAGCCACATTCCCAGCCCTTTTAAAATTTTTGTTTTTTTATTTTTTAGCTTAAGACAGGGTCTCACTAAGTTGCTGAGGCTGGCATTTTTTTTTTTTTTAAAGGACAGTGAAAGAGAGAGAGAGAGAGAGAGAATCCATTTTAAAAATATTGAGTTTTTTACATGGCTTTCGTTGCTCTGACACTTGGTTGTATACTTGGGTGCTGGGATTTGAACCTGTGCACTTGTGCATGCCAGGCAAGCGCTGTAACCATTGAGCCACTGATCTAGCCCCATGAGGTTTGCTTTGAACTTTCTATCCTCCTGCATCAGCCTCCAGAGCAGCTGGGATTATAGGTGCACATAACCATACCCAGGTTAAGCTTTATTATCATGTTTCCCATTGATCTTCTACCTAACAATTTTTATCATGCATTGATAATCATTGTTTGAGTCATTAAGAGTTGTAAAGTACTGGGGCTGGAGTGGTGGTGGCTTGGTGGTTATGGTGCCCGGCATGCGCAGGTACACAGGTTCAAGTCCCAGCACCCATGTGCACAACTAGGTGTCAGAGCAACGAAAGCCATGTGAAAAAATAAAAATCGATTCTGTCTGTTTCTCTCTCACTGTCCTTCTCTCTTTTAAAAAAAAAAAAAAAAAGTTGTAAAATATTGATTTTTCTAATTTTGCATTTGTTATCTGGAGTTATTCTATATGGAACTCTTATCCACTAGGGCTAATAGTATTTCCAGGAAAAACTATTTATACTAGAAAGGCAATATAAATTCTCAGTTCTTCTGCTTTTAATGATCAATTTTTGGAGAAACGCATTGGTATCTACAACCTTAACTTATGTCCATTCAGTCTGGTTTTGTTTGTTTTTCTCGTTCTCTTCTTTTTTGCATTATGGATGGGTGTGATGGTGAATACCTGTAATCTCAGTAACTCAGGAGACTGAGGCAGGAGAATTAAAAGTTCAAGGCCACCCTAGGCAACTTAATGAGACCTTGTCCAGAAATAAAAAGGGCTGAGGATATAGCTTAGTGGTAGAGTGCCCCCGCAATCCCTAGTACCACAAACTCATTACACACACTTGCACACACACACATATTGGTTTTTACATTTTTAATTTTTTTAATAAATTGGAATCATAATTCTTTTTGATGCTCAAATCTTGTCTTCGACCATAGGGAGCCTCTGTAAGATGGCTCAAGGATATTTTGTCTTGTTTCATTTTTGGCTGTGTTCCCCTATTTAACCTTTGATAGCACCTTTGCTTTTTGGAACAATAAGCTATTCCAAGTTCATTTTGTACATTTTTGTGTCCCAGACCTTTAATAGCTTTGTTGTCTTTTATTGAGAAATGGCATTTAATTTTAGCTATTTTACTTGGTGGGTAGTAATAGTGTATTGTTTTAACTTGCATTTCACTGATGACTAATGATTTTGAGCATCTTTTCATCAGCTGATTGATCATTCTATATCTTCTTTGGCTCAACAGTTTCACTCATTTGTAGAAGCTGGGTGATCTTTTAAGTTGTAAAGATGTTTTCAACATATGTTCTGAACTCAAGTCCTATTCTGAATTCAGAATATATTTTTCAGAGAAGTCTAATATTTTGATGAAGTTCAACTTATTAATTCTTTCTTTTCTTTTTGTACTGTGAATTGAACCCAGGATGCTCTACCCCTGAGCTACATCCCCAGCCCTTTTTATTTTTTATTTTGAGACAGAATCTGCCTAAGTAGCCTAGTGGCCTTGAACTCACGTTCCTCCTGCCTCCTCCTCCCCAGTGGCTGGCATTGTATGTGTGTCCTGCACTGCATATCCATTTTTTGTGTGTTCTTTCTGCTTTTTTATCACCTAAGTTATCTTTACTTCAAGATTGTGAAGATTATTTCCCCTGTGTTTGCTAGGAGTTGTATGGTTTTAACTATTATCTTAAGGTATATGATCTACTTTGAGTTAATTGCTTTCTATGGTATGAGATGTGATCTAGATTTCTTTTTCCAGTGTAGGAAAGTTCTTGTTCCTACACCATTTGTTGAAAAAGACTGTTCTTCCCTTGTTGAGTTGCTTTGCATTTCATATGAAAATCAGTTTATCAGGGCTGGGGATGTAACTCAGTGGTAGAGTACTTGCTTAGCCTGTACAAGGACCTGGGTTCGATTCCCAGTACTGCAAAACAAAGAAACAAACACACAAAAAAACAGAAACCAAACAAACAAAAATAATCATGTATGCTTTGGTCCATTTAACTCTCTTTTCTATTCTATGATTGATATGTCTTCTCTATGCCAATATAAAACTGTCTTGATTATTATAGTTTTATTGTAAGTCTTTAAATCTGTTAGTTTTAGTTTAGCTTTATTTTCTTTTTCAAAATTGCTAGATTCTTTGCTCTCCATAAAATTTTTAGACTATCATTTTTCACAGTTGAGACTCCTGGAGTTTTGACTGGGATTGCGTTAGATCTTTAGTCAACTTGGGGAGGATATATATTTCAGCATTATTGAGTATTTTGATTGATAAACATGGTATACTAATTTATTTAGATCTTCCCTAATTTGTCTCAACAATGATTGTAGCTTCAATGTACAGGACTCACACATTTCTGTAAAATTTTTGAACAATAATTCATGCTTTGGATGTTAATGTAAATGGTAGTTTATTCTCAAATTCTAATTTATTAATAATATGTAGAAATAAAATTAATATTTATATTAATAGCCTTATATGCTGTGATGTTATCAAACCCATTTTTCAGTTTAGGAACTTTTTTTGTAAACGAAAAAAGATTTTTAAGGACTGCAGGCTAGCAGGGTGTGGTGGTGCATGCCTATAATCGTAGCAACTCAGGGGGCTGAGGCAGGAGGGTCACAAGTTCAAAGCCAGCCTCAGAAAATTAATGGGGCCCTAAGCAACTTAGACTGTGTCTCAATATAAAACAAAGCAAAACAAAACAAAAGGGCTGAGGATGTGGCTCCGTGGTTGAGTGTCCGTGGATTCAATCCCTGGTACCAAAAATAAATATATAAATAAAGATTGCAGTCTAGATTTTAGGACTGCTCATTGCTACTGGGTTATCATTGTCCCAAGGGCTTTTTATTGGGTACTTCCAGGAAGAGTTTATGGGTATACATTGGTATTTCTAATTCAAGTTTTAGATTATAGAACTCTTACTTAAAATCTTTGAATTTTTTAAAAACCTGTACGTTCCTTAGGTTGAAAACCCTGGTTCCTAACATCAGTCATATAATTACTTGTTTTAGCCTGATATCCACAAATATTCATATCAAAAGTTCAATGTTAATACCATTACTAACCATAAAAATACTGAATGAAGTTCAAGATATTTTTTACAGTTTCTTTTGTCCTTAGAATACATACCATTGTGGATGTTACATGTATAAAAAGTTAGATTCAATTGTCTTTTTTATTTTCAATTTTTAGACATTGATTTGAAGTTTAATTTAGCTTATGATGATATAAAACATTTTCATTATTCCAAAATTATAGCTCACTAACCAATTTGAATATGTCTCATTTCCATGCTTTTTTCTTCCAATCCATTTCCTCAAGGAGTACTACTTTTATTAATATTTCATTAATTTTTTATTGTTTCATTCTGCAAATATAAAAAAGTTCTTTTTATTTATTTATTTACATTTGTATCTTTGGTATAGATGAGTAGAGATGGGACTATTGAGCCAAAGGATAAACACATTTGTAATTTTGCTAGATATTGACAAATTTCCCTGAACTATTTTGTGTTCCCAGAAGAAACATAAGGGAGAGTCTAGTTTTCCCACAACTGTGCCAATAGAACGTATTTCAAATTTTGGAGCTTTTCCGACAGGTAGGTGAGAAATAACGTTTTACTAGAATTTTTATTTATATTTTATACCATCTTTTCAATGATTTTTTTCTGAATTATTATTAATGCTTATAGATTTTGCCTTTTAACACATACTGCTAAACTTTAGGAAGGATAATGGATTTTATTCTATGTATTTGACATTAATTATCTTCTGTGTTGAATTGTTGATCAAAAATAAATTACCCCTGAATTACATATTTATTAATGTAAATTCAGAGACTGGCTATAACATGAATTAGTTAAAACCTTATTTCCTTTGTTTGTTCTTCTGTCACATGATCTATGACTATTTTGCTAATAATGCTTTCCTTATTAGCTGAAGATAATGGAATTTTGACTAAATCGGTCAATTTCACTATTTTCTCATCATTCAGCATTAAGCTCATTAAATAGTAGTTTTCTCCCTGGATTATTGATGTGAATGCATTTTAAATCTCTACCACTGTGGAAAACAACGTTGTCTGAAAGTTGCATGTGCCATGATAACATGTGCTTTCACACACTGCCTGCTGAGTGGACTGGGAAGAAGATGGTGTGCATGCTGACTTTGCATTTTCAACTGCTTTTCTTGACTCTGTTCCCACTTATAAGTAGGTTATTGGGTTACTAAGGCAAGCAGTCACAGGTAGGAAAGCATTGTCAGGCACCTGGCAGGTAACTTCAATAACAAAGAAGCTACAGCTGTTGAGGTGTAAATAGCGCAGGGCAGTTCTTTACTAGTGACACATACTATCAACTCTCTTGTTCTTTTTTTTTTTTTTTTTAAAGAGAGGAACAACTTTATTTAGTTTTTCACATGGCCTTCGTTGCTCCAACACTCAGTTGTGTATGTGATGCTGGGGTTTGAACCCGGGTCCTTGTGCTTGCCAGGCAAGCGCCGAAACCGCTGAGCCACCGCTCCAGCCCAACTCTCTTGTTCTTGATGCATGCTGATCACCAGGTAATGTTCACTGTTCACCAGAGGAACATCAGACTGAAAAATCTAACTGGTAAGAAGCAAGGGGTGGCTGTGGTACGTATAGGATGGTGTGCTGACTTTCGTGGCCCTGGAGTCTGGGGAGCCCTAGGTGCTGCTCTTGCTCTGGGTGAAAGGGTGGGGATACTCCCTCAGAGGCAGGCACTGATTTCCTGAAGCTGTCATGGTCTCTTGGTTCGTGGTCTCCTGAAGAGTTTCCTTTTCCTTTAGACAGTCAGGTCCTTAAAGACAAGGATCACATCTTACATATCTTTAATCCCTGCATGGGGCTCACATTTGCCTCCAAATCAGGGGATGCTGAAGACTTGATAAATTGTAGTCTCGATCAGTGTTTTTTTTGTTTTGTTTTGTCCCGTAGTTATTTGGGAGAAGCAGTAAATCTCACAAGGGCAGGGATCATACCTCTTTTCACTACTGTTTTATCCTCAGCACTTAGAATAATGCTTGGGAACTGATTTCCCCCCCCTTCAACCCCTGAGAGTCACAAATGGGTTCTAAGCCTGCAGTCTCCAAGTCTTTGAAAAACATATAACTGAATTAGGACCTCCACCATCTTCCGTGGGTGGGATCTGAAGTTAGTCTGCTTATGGGGTTCCAGGGTAAAGTTTAGAGGTATAGTCTTCCCTCTCTTCCCTCTTCTCCCTGTGAGAATTAAGAAGTCTGATGGTGGGGCTGGAGCAGTGGCTCAGTGGTTAACAGAGCTTGCCTGGCACGTGCAAGGATGTAGGTTCAAACCCCAGTACCACATATACAACAAAGTATCAGAGCAATGAAAGCCACCTGAAAAACTAAATAAAATGGATTCTTTCTCTTTCTCTCTGTCCCTCTCTCTTAAAAAAAAAAAAAGTCTGATGGTCCATTTTCAGAATGTAGCCTTAAGGTTCGCATATAAAAGGAAGCCATCTTAGGTTGGGAACCCTGTGGTCAGAGATAATAAGTATTTAAACTCCTTATCAGATATCCCACTACACCCATAGCTCTTTTCTATATCCACTCCAACTTTATATTAGCCAATCGTGCAGATTGTACCCCTGAGCTCCTCCAATCAGAGTGAAGAGTAGGATTGCATCAGGTTGGAGATATAGGCACGCGGACTGCCCACCTAAGTGTGCTTGCTTATGGGATCCCCTTTGTGAGTACCCCCTTCTGCAGAAGTAAAGTCTTTCTCACCCACTTCTGGGCATATTTGATTTTCTTATGGCACCTCAGAATTTTTTAATAATTTTATTTCTAACATCCCTCATCCCATGTCTAATTTGGTTGAATGGAATTCTTAATAATCTCCCACTAGGATTTGAGTCCTGCCATCAATGTAGCCCATTTGGTGATGGACCAGATCCTCTGCATAGCTCCTATTAGCTTTGTCTTTCTTCCCAGTGGAGTTGTTCTCAGTTCTTGAAAGCCATAGCTTTGTCCAATGTCCTGACTCTCTCTGAATCTGCATTAATGCCACGATTTTGATAGCATGTTTTGCCAGTATCCATGAACTTTTCTATGAGATACCTATCTTCAGAATGAATTCCTTAAATACTGATTCCAACCTGGATCAGACATAAATCAACATCCTTCCTCCTAACATGTGCACACATACCCCTTTGGATTTTAGGGAGTTACCAGGGATTGAACCCAGGGGCACATGCCAGCCCTTTTTATTTTTTAAATCTTGAGACACAGTCTCACTAAATTGCTGAGACTGGCTTTGAACTTGTGATCCTTCTGCCTCAGCCTCCTGAGCTGCTGGGATTACAGGTGTGCACTACCATACCCAGCTAACTCTTAGGGTTTTTATAAATACTGTTTCCACTTTGGGAATTGGTTCTATTACCAATAGGTTTTCTTATTCATAGCTCATTTGTTCTTAGTGCTTGCTTCTTTCTGTCTTCCAGTTCACTGTTGAATTCCCAGCAGTTCTCAAGGGCAGGGCTATGTATGGTTATGAGAAAACCTCCGCATGGCACCATGAGGACTGTAAGTGATGAGCAGGGAAAGCCAGACTTTACTGCTGTAACTTACCCTTATTTTCTTTGGAGTGGGAGTGTCTTGCCTTTCTAAACCATAAAACTAAGATGATATTTTAAGAAATTATGGCATTCCTATGATTTTGTTCTCTTGGCTAATAATTTATTTAGAGTGGATATGTTATCCTATTTTGGCAAATGAAATGGAAGTGCAGCTGATCTAGGAGGAATTCCTTTCCTGAAAAACACAAAGGCTCCAGAGGAAAGCTCTCCCTCTCCCCTTTTTACCAGTTTGAACTGGGGGCATGTCTGGAGCATCTCCTTTGCAAGCTCGTGAGGGCAAACATGAGGACAAAAACAAACATGCTAAGCACAGCAGAGTGGGAAGAGAGCTGAATTTCTGATGGCACAATTTTGCAAAAACCCACCTCTAGACTTGTTTTAGGAGAAAAATTACCCAAGAACTGTTTAAGCTGGAAGTTGTGTTTATTTTTATTTGTAAAAGAATGCATTCCTAACATGTAGTTAATTTTCTCCTTTTAGCACATCAATCTGGTCTTATTTCTAGGCATTGTCTCATCTGACATTTATTTTGACCTCATATTCATGCATTCCCTGCCCAACCTTCTCTTGGAATTTCATTTTCCCTGTGATCCCAGCCTTAATCTGTACACTTTCTCCTGCCCACTACTGATATACACCTGCACTTTTCTATAAAGAGTTTGATAGTGTACTCCAACATAAATTTAATATTTAAAAATGTAGGAAACAATGATGTTTAGATGACCCAGTATGTCTGTATGTTTTGGGCATCACACTAAGAATATTATAAATATTACCTCACTAAAACTCCACAGCAGCCCAATGTGGTATAGGTATTAATCTCCTTCTCCTCCACTACTGTCTTTATAGCAGAATAAGATGATGTTAGGAATCTTCCCCAAGACTTCTCAGCTAGCAATTGATAAAGCCAGTTTTGACAGCCAGGTCTATTGGATGCCCAAATGCTCTTGCATTTTGGGGGGTGAGGCAGGCTTGTATTTGTCAAGGTTCTCAATTGCAAAAAAAAAAAAAAATGCGTTCTAGCTAATTTACATAGAAAGGGATTTATTTTAGGGTTTTAGAGTATTTTACAGAATTTGCAAGAGTTGTAGAATCAAGCTAGAATGCTATATAACTTGAAAAAACAACTCAACCACACCATGGACTGTCAACACAGAAATTCCACCACTACCTCTGTGCATAAGCACTGGGCACCAATGACAGTAGGGCTTGGTCAGTAGAACCTCTTCGTCTGGAGAAAGTTCTGGAGAATCAAATGCTTCTGCCCCAAGAGCCACTAGGGCTTTGTCAGCTGCCTCTTTACTGACTTCCTCCACTCTTGAGTCTCCTGGACTTGTCTAGACCTGGATTACAAGTGTAACTGTGCCTGCAAAGAAGTGTAGAAAATAGTTCTTAGTTTTCCAGGATGGCAAGCTAGAAGGGTGTCAGATATGCCAATAGGAAGATCTGCCACAGGTTTCTTTAAATTTGCATGTTTCTTTACAGGAGAGCTACTTACTTGGTTGCTACCACAAGGCAAAGGGAGCAAATGAGTTGCAATTCAGCATCTCAAAACAAAAACCAAACAAACAAACAAACACCCCCCAAAAAAACTAGTGGCATTAGAATGATTTTGAGGTGGAGTTTTGGGAACGAGGGCTGTGATGAATGAATGATGCCTTCCTGGGTCTGAGAAGGAGGAAGTGAACTGCATCTTTGTGCATGCCAGGCAAACGCCTTAACCGCTGAGCCACCGCTCCAGCCTCCTCTTAAGTATAATTTTTAAAAAGCACTTTTTGTGGTGCTTGCCTGGCATGCACGAGTACAGGAGTTTGAACACCAGCACCACATACACGACGAAGCTTCGGAGCAATGAAAGCCACTTGAGAAACTAAAAAAAAATTGATTCTCTCTCACTATATTGCTCTCTTAAAAAAACAGCGTTTTTACCTGTTTACTTCTAGAGACTGGAGTGGTGGCTAAGTGGTTACCATGCTTTCCTGGCATATGTGAGTATGCGGGTTTGAACCCCAGCACCATGTACACAATGAAGTGTGGAGCAACAAAAGCCAAATGAAAAACTAAATAAAATTGATTCTCTTTCACTGTCTTTCTCTTAAAAAAATAAAAGCACATTTCTAGAGGAATATGGCCAAATTAAGGCTTCTACTGCTTCTACATGATTATGTGGAAAAGTCAACCAGCGAGACAACCCATCTGTGTTGCTGTGCTCTTATGAAAGATGTTGCATGAAAGGATTCCAGCTGCTTATGGGAAGCCTTGTTGAACAGTTCACACATGCAACACCTTAGTAATGGGACATTTTAACACCATAAAGAAAATTCTACATGTTTCTTCATTGAGCACTCTGTGCTAAACTGTTAATTGTTTTTAATTTTTAAGGACAATGCTCATTTAGCACCAGATCAGCAGACAGGTTGGGCTGTCAAGAGCATTGACAAGTGACAAGGATATTGCTTTTCCTGAAGGATGTTGGGGAGTTTCCCACCCCCATTCAGAGTGCTGACAGTAAAGTCAGTCCACGAATGGGGAGTCTCCAAGTGAGAGAATGAAGCTTCCTGCTGCTGCCAGAAAATAAATGCCATGGAGTGAAGCTCTTCTTTCATTCAGCACCTACCCAGGGCCGGAGAGGTGACTCCATGGTAAAGTGCTTTCCTGGCATGCATGAGGACCAGGTTTCAACCCCAGAACCACATACACAACTAAATGTCAGAAAAACAAAAACCAGATTGAAAAAAAAATAAAATTGACTCACCTCAGCACCCACCCATTCACTCATTTTCAGAGCCTGATTTTCCTTAGAAAGCACTTCTCAGGGAGAACTGTGACAAGTATACATGAACCGCCTAGCTTGCTGTTGCAGTGTAACATGCCTACTGTCTTAAACCCTCAAACACAGCAGCTTCTAGTTCATTTTCATGATGTATTCCTCCTGGTAGATACATTGGGGGTTGTTGAATCTGATTTTCATTAATGAATGTTCCTAAATATGTAATGTACTTTTTTTTGCAACATTGCATGGCTTTCACAAAATAGATTAAGAAATTATTTTAAATGGAATCTTGCTTTTCTTATTAACATCTTATAAAGTAGAATTTAATTTGGTTAAAAAAAAAATTAGGGCTGGAGCAGTGACTCTATGGTAGAGTGCTTGCCTGGCACATGCAAGGACCCAGGTTCAAACCCCAGCACCACATACGCAACTTAGTGAAAAACAAAAACCAAATAAATGAAAAAATAAAAATTGATTCTTTCTGTGTCTTTAAAAAAAATAACAAACTAGTCTTGGCATATAAGTAAAAGCATTCAACAGAAAGCAGCAAATCCAAAAAAAAACTTTCAAGGAGAAAGGAATATCAGTAATAATTTCAGCATTGTAGTTATACAAAAGGGTGGGATTCATTGTTACTTATTTGTACATGCACACAATATGACAATATAATTTGGCCAATATCACTCTCAGCACTTCCCCCTTCCACACCTCCTCCCATCCCCAGGTCCCTTTATCCTACTGGTCTCCTTTAGATTTTCCTGAGATCCCTGCTCCCACCACCTTTGTTTTCCTTTGTCCTCTCTAGCTTCCATATGTGAAATAAAACACGACCCTTGACCTTCTGGGTTTGGTTTTTTTGTTTGACATGATGATCTTTCATTCCATCATTTTTCTGTAAATGACATAATTCCATTCTTTTTTTATGACTGAATAAAACTCCATTGTGTATGTATACCACATTTTTCTTTATCCATTCACCTGTTGATGGACACCTAGGTTAGTTCCATGGTTTGGCTATTGTGAATTGTGCTGTATAAATATGGGTATGCCTCCTATAGTATGATGATTTTAGTTATTTAGGTTAAAAACCAAGGAGTGATATAGCTGGGTCATATGTTAGTTCCATGCCTCACCCTTTTTTTTTTTTTTTTTTTTTTTGAAGAGAGAATTAGTTTTATTTAGTTTTTCATGTGATTTTCATTGCTCCAACACTTTGTTGTGTACATGGTGGTGGGGTTTAGAACCTATGTCCTCCTGTTTGCCAGGCAAGCACTGTAACTGCTGAGCCACTCCTCCAGCCCCCATGCTAGCCTTTTTTTTGTTTTGTTTTTTTTAAAGAGAGAGGGACAGTGAGAGAGACAGAGAAAGAGAGAAACAACTTTATTTAGTTTTTCACAAGGCCTTGGTTGCTCCAACACTCAGTTGTGTACGTGGTGCTGGGGTTTGAACCCGGGTCCTCGTGCTTGCCAGGCAAGCGCCGAAACCACTGAGCCACTGCCCATGCTAGCCTTTTGAGGAAACTCTATACTGATTTTTGTAGTGGTTATGTTAATTCACAGTCCCATGAATAGTGTAAAAGTGTTCCTTTTTCTCCACATTCATTATAAAAATTATATAAATTCTCCAGAATTTATTGTTTGTATTCTTGATGGCTGCCATTCTGACTGGTATGAGATGAAATCTCAGTGTATCTTTCTTTCATTCCTTTTTAAAGAGAGAGGGGGAGAGAGAATCAGTTTTATTTAGTTTTTCATGTGGCTTTCATTGCTTCAACACTTCGTTGTGTACCTGGTGCTGGGGTTTGAACCCATGCCAGGGAAGTACTGTAACCACTGAGCAACCGCTCCAGCCCCATCTCAGTGTAGTTTTGGTTTGCATTTTCCTAATTGCTAATGATGTTGAACATTTTTTCACATATTGGTTGTCCATTTGCATTTCTTTTTTTGAGAAGTGTCTGTTTAATTCATTTGCCCATTTATTATTTGGATTGTTTGATTTTTTGATGTTTTTTGAATTCTTTATATATTCTAGATATTAGTCCTATGTCAGAAGAATAGCTAGCAAAGATTTTCTCCCATTCTATAGGTTCTTTTCATTCCTAATTGTTTCCTTTGCTGTGCAGAAGCTTTTTAATTTTATGCCATCCCATTTATTAATTCTTGGCATTATTTCCTGAGCTTTATGGGTGCTATTGAGAAAGTCATAACCTGTTTCTGTATACTGAAGTGTTGATCCAATATTTTCGTCCAGGATTTGCATAGTTTCTGATCTAATTCCTAAGTGAGTGAATTTTTTATGCAGGATGAGAGATAAGGGTCTTGTTTCATTCTTCTACATATGGATAACTAGTCATCCCAGAACCATTTGTTAAAAGGCTATCTTTTCTCCAATGAAGTTTTTGGCACCTTTTCTAAGGATCAGATGATGTGTGGGTTATTCTCTATGCCTCCTATTCTGTTCCATTGATTTATGCGTTTGTTTTTAATGCCATGCCATTTTTGTTACTATAGCTCTATGGTATAATTTGAAGTCAGGCATTGTGATGCCTCCAGCATTGCTTTCTTGGCTTAGAATTGCTTTGGCTGTTCTGGATCTTTCATTCTTCCAAATGAATTTTAGGACTTTATTTTTTCTAGTTCTGTGAATAACGTCATCGATATTTTAATAGGGCAGTCCAGATATCTATCTATCTATCTATCTATCTATCTTTCTTTCTTTCTTTCTTTCTTTCTTTCTTTCTTTCTCCTTTCCTTTCCTTTCCTTTCCTTTCCTTTCCTTTCCTCTCCTTTCCTTTCCTTTCCTCTCCTTTCCTCTCCTTTCCTTTCCTTCTTTCTTTCCTTTCCTTTCCTTCTTTCTTTCCTTTCTTTCTGTACCAGGGATTGAACCCAGCGTACTTAGCCCCTGAATCACATACCCAGACCTTTTAATTTTTTTATTTTGAGACAGAGTCTTACTACATTGCTCAGGGCCTTGCTAAGTTTCTGATGCTGGCTTTGAACTTGCAATCCTCTTGCCTCAGCCTCCTGAGCTTCTGGTATTGTAGGCATGTGCCACCACACCTGGCTCAATCCACATATCTTGACTGCCATCAATTTTACCACTGAGAACTTACTTCTAACACAGTGATGCTAATTAACAAAGTCTCTGGTACTCATTAAAGATACAACGTGCTGGCTGGCATTCTCAGGTCTGGTGAAGTTCCCAGGAAGGGAATGAGACCTGCCTATGCTACAAATATTACAGAGTACACAACTTCTATAATGGCAGATGGTTTGTTCAGAAACTTTGCTGACAGTTATAAGGGCTTATAAACTCTTACATGTACAAATGTGGAGGAGAAACATAATAATGAGTTTCCTATTTCATACATATCTGCATTCCTGTCCAGAGTAGTACAATTTTTAAAATGATGAAATATTTTCCATTCATTGTTCAATCACCCATTTTATTATTTTTATTTTCCCTTTTAAAGTTTGAACATGTTTCTTACTATATGTCATTAGTTGGATGATTCAGGGTTTACCTAATTATCTCCTCCTACCTCTCACCTTTTCTAATTTTTCCTCAAGTCAGTCAGCTGGTGGCTATAGTTCAATTTTCACTGTGAGCTTGGTGGCATATCATTATTAATGTAACTATCATCTGTGAGTTCACCTGACCCAAGTTGTTCATTTTCCCACCTCTTTCACAGCATTTACAGAGACTTTATAGATGGTTATGTGTGGCCAGGCATGGTGGCCCCTGTCTGTACCTCCAGTGATTTAGGAGGCTGAGTCCGGAAGATTTCAAGGCCAGTCTGAGCAACTTGGTAAGACTCTGTCTCAAAATTTAAAAAATAAAAAGGGTTGGGGATGTAGCTCAGAGGTAGAGTGCTCCTGGGTTAAGTCTCCAGTACGAAAAGAAAAGAAGGAAGAAAAAAAGAAAGATTTCCCTCAAATTAATTAATGTACAGGAACCCAAGGTATACATTAGTGAGCTCTATGGAGACAGATGGGAATAATTCCCTTTGGTCTCAAATATATTCCATGAGGGGTGGCTTGCATCTATAATGTTCATTTTTCAGCATCCAAACAGGAAATTCAATATGGTATGGACTCAATATTATGACGTTAACAGCTATAGACATGGCTTGGTACATTAATAATGGAATTCTTACTTAATGTCCTTTGTCATAGGCTGTGTATGTATTTGGAAAGATTGCTAAGAGAGCATTCTTTTTGGGGTAAAACGCCAAAGTCAGGGTAGCTTGCTAGAGGCCTCTGGATGTCTCAAGATTCTTTTGCCTACCTCCCTTGACCTCCACTAGGAATCTTGCTTAGCTTATACCCTTGGCCTTGAAGAAGGAAGTGGCTTTGAGTGCTCTTCTACTTTTATCTATTTTCAGGCACATTTCAAAGGTGTAACAAGTAGTTACAATACCCTCCATGAAGTGAGACAGACATTAAAAGATTCTGTCTTGCCTTAGCCACCTGTGAGGTGGAGCCAACTTTACTTGTTTATCTCATGGGAATTCAACCTATCACATTCATGAAAACAAGCAAAAGAGACTGGGACTTATTTCTTTTTGTCATGGGAATGATTAACAGAATTTCTGGTCCTTGTGGAGAGGTGGTTTTTTAAATTAGTTGGGAATATGCGATATGAGTTCTGTCCCCACCCTATCCTTATCCACATCACTCACCAGTTGTCCTCCCTTGGGCATCTACATATTCTGCTTCATTTTATACTCCCATAGACCAGAAAGCCTGCCTCCCAGGCCCTTGCCATTTCCTCTTTTATGTAGCAACTACATCAATTGTCCATTTCCTTTTTTTCTTTTTTCTTTTTTCCAGAGAGCAGGAAAGAGTGAGAGAAAGAGAATCAATTTATTTTTTCATCTGGACTTTGCTTCCCCCACACCTACTTGTGTATGTGGTGCTAGGGTCCAAAGCTGGGTCCAGGCAAGCCCTGCAACTGCTGAGCCACTGCTCCAGTCCCTCACTTGTCCATTTCAATTTTCAGTTGAAGTAAGTGCTTCAAGTGTGATGTTTGTAAAGTGATGGTGTAGCTCAACAGTAGAGCACTTGTCTAGGATGCAAGAGGCCCTGGGTTCAATCCCTAGTAAAACACACATACACTATGGTGTATGCTTATCATCCCAGCTACTCAGGAGGCTGAGGAAGGAGTATTGCAAGTTTGAGGCCAACCCAGGCAACTTAAGGAGACTGTTTCAAAATGAAAAGGGCTGGGGATGGAGCTCAGTGGATAAGTACTTGCCTAGTATTTGAGGAACTCTTATCTTGATCTGCAGCACTGCAAAAACAAAAAACAAAAAGTAATGTTTGGAAATGTGAAAAAAAAAAAAAAAACAACTACCAACAGTGTTTCTTTCAGTTGGCTCATTGTGCATTGCATATGCCTTAAAATTCATTCCATAATTTGTTGTTGTATAAGCTGGGACAATATTTGGAGGCAATCTAGGTTTCTAGTCTTTTTATTGAGGCTTCTGCTGTTCTCTTGGTCTAAGGGCAGATAAAGCTCATAGCAGAATAATTGTAAAAAGAAAAAAAAGTCAGGCAAAGTCTCCAAGTGCAATGGGAAAAGGTTGATCTAACTGACGTGCCAGCTATGTCCCATACTATACCCTCTCAGGATATGGTCACTGACCCAAGGGACTTGTTCCCCTGTGTCTTTGTGTGTGTGTTACTGGAGATTAAACCCAGAGGTGACACTCTACCAGCCCTTTTTTAGTTAGGTTCTTTAGATAGGTTATTGCTAAGTTGGCTTTGAATATGTGATCCTCCTGCCTCCCAAGTAGCTGGGATTACGGGTGTGTGCCACCACATCTGGCTCCCGTATTTCCTTGTTGAGCTCATCAGTGCATGGCTTGGCTCCCTGTGGTCCACTTATTTGGGGGACACAGGTTGTTATTTTCAAAATCTGTGCAATTTGTTGCTTTTACCACCAGTACTCTGTCTTTGGGCTGTGTTTGATGAACAGCAGCATGACTAACCTATTTGTTTTATGGAGGTAGGGCACTGGGGATTGAACCTGAGGAACTCTACCACTATACTCCTTCCCCAGTCCTTTTTAAATTTTGAGATAGGGTCTTCTTAAGTTGCCCAGGCTGGCCTTGAATTTGCAGTCCTCCTGCCTCAACCTTCCAAGTGGCTGGCAATACAGGTGTGTGCAACAATGCCCAGTAATGACCAGCCTGTTTTTCGGTGCGTGCATGTGTGTGTGTGTGTGTGAGCGTGTGTATGTGTGGGGGTGTGTGTGTGTTTTGCTGGATATTGAACCAAGGCCTCGCATGTGCTAGGTGACTCTGTCTGAGTCACATCCCCAGCCAAACCAGCCTGTTCTTGACTCATGCTAACAGGCTGTGAGTAGGTAGGTAGAGCTACCAGAATTACCTGGCAGAGTTGTTATAAGCATTAAATGAAGTAATGTATATATGTCTCTAAGCACTGAGCATGGAACATAGTAATTTCTCTCTAAATGTTATCTATGATTCTATTAGAACACACACATCTTCAAAACTTGGCTCATGTTATGGTTTCCATTTAAGGTGTCCCCCCAAATCTTGTGTGTGACAATGTGAAGGCCAGTACTGTGGAGCAACAGCTGAGGAAAGCTGCAGGAATTGAACACAGGTAAGCCAACAGAGAGGTCCTATGGACTACAACTGGGCCAAGTCATAGGAGAGGAGCTGAACAAGGCCTTTAGACAAAACATCATGATACCTTGTGCTCCAGATACCAGACATGGAACTGTAGGACTCATTTACCCATCTGGATCTTGGTCTTGTTTTGGTCCCATCCTATCTTTCCATACCCATGTTCTTCTGAATGGAAATGTTTGGTCAGTACCTTTATATATTGGATACTTGTAAACTGCTTTTGAATTTTTTTTTTTTTTTTAAAGAGAGAGGGGCTGGAGTGGTGGCTCAGTGGTTGCTGTGCTTGCGTGGCTTGCATCAGGATGTAGGCTCAAACCCCAGCACCATGTACACAACGAAGTATCAGAGCAATGAAAGCCACATGAAAACTAAATAAAATTGATTCTTTCTCTCATTGTCTCTTTCTCTCTTAAAAGAGAGAGAGAGAGACAGAAAAGAGAGAGAGGTTAAGACCTCTGAAACTATGAGTTCTCAAATAAACTTTTCCTCCTTAAAATTGTTCTTATTGGGTCCTTGGGTCATAGCATCAAAAAAACAAAACAAACAAACAAACAAAAACCAAAAAACAAAAAAAAAACCCCCAAAACAAAAAAACCCAAACTGACTGAAACAGCTCAATATGGACTCTTCTATGAAACCTCCCTGACAATTCCTTCTAGGACAAGTATAAAAAGTCACTGGAGTTATTAAAAAATTTTCACCTCACAAAGACCTCTCATCACCACCTTCTCAATTTTTATGATGCCCTGTGAGTTTAAGTGGTATTATTATTCCAACCTGACATGAAAAAACCCCAATGGGGTTAAGTGACTTTACCAAGCCCTTACATGACATAAACTCAGGTTTTATGGCAACTAATGCACTGTTTTGCCCACTACAACATTTTGGCAGAGAACATGACTTTTAATTTGTAGAAGAAATTGGGGTAAGAGAGGAGGACATTTCTTGGGAAAGAGAGTAATATTAACAGTTGATAAATATCATTTCAGGTGTCCAGTTCTGAGGTCTTGGGCAAGGTATAAAACCTCTCTGTTCATTCATTTCCTCATCTGTAAAATGGCAATATTATTATTTTACTATCATTGCCCTCAATCTTCTGTGATTGTCATAAGAGTTGAATTAATTAATATATGTACAAAGCTTAGAAGAGGGCCTGGTATAGAGAAGCATTCAAGTCATGCTATTAAAAAAAAAGTTGAGGGGCTGGAGTGGTGGCTCAGTGGTTGCTGCACTTGCCTGGCATGTGCAAGGACACAGGTTCAAATCCCATCACCGTGTACACGATGAAGTGTCAGAGCAATAAAAGTCATGTGAAAAACTAAAATTGTTTCTCTCTCTCTCTCTCAAAAAAAAAGTTGATGAAAGGACATTGCAATCAACCTTCGAATTTGCTTACCAAATGGAATATCAAGAGCTTGTGACTACAATCACTCACCCAAAGACTTTAGTTGCATGTTAAATAAATTATGTGTTATCCAGGTGTGATAATCCCAGCTACCTGGGAAGTTGATGCAGGAGGACTAAAAATTCAAAGCCATGCTAGGTAACTTAGTGAGACCCTGCTCAAAATAAAAAATAGGAAGGGATGGGGGTACAGGTCCGTTGTAAAGTAGCCCTGGGTTCAATCTCTAGTACCCCCCCCTCAAAAAAAAATTGTGTGTGAGGGTTATATAGCCCTTGTGTTCATGGGCTGCCATGTCACCTTTTGGTGACTCAGGATCCTCAGGAAAATAGGTTGGCATGACCAGGGACTTTATTAGGAGAAATTAGAAGAGAAATTGGAGAACTGTTGTGGCATGTGCTTCGCACTTATTAAAATTTTTAAAAAGAACAAAAGAAGTTGAAAGATCAAAAAAGAGAAACTAAGAAATTGAACTAATATATGTAATGCAGTGTCAAAGCATTTAACTTCCCTCTGCCAGCGATGAGAGCAAGCATTTTTAAAAGTGAAATGTCTTCGCTGGTGAACTGATTGGTGTGACTTGATTTACTAAAAATGATCTGTGCAAGCCGATTATGTAGCCACAGCATCAGCTGGGTTCCCATGGCTACAAAATTAATTACTCTTCTGCAAACAGTCTTTGCATTGAGAAGTGTTTGATTATGATCTTAAAATTACTTTGTAAATTAAGGAATTTTCTTTCAGTTTAAAGATGATCTTTTTTTTTTTTTTTTTTAAAGAGAGAGGGACAGTGAGAGAGAGAGAGACAGAGAAAGGGGAAAACAACTTTATTTAGTTTTTCACATGGCCTTAGTTGCTCCAACACTTAGTTGTGTACGTGGTGCTGGGGTTTGAACCTGGGTCCTCACACTTGCAAGGCAAGCGCCGAAACCGCTGAGCCACCGCTCCAGCCCAAAGATGATCTATTTTTTGAAGCTTATCCTATCTTAGAAGGTCAATAAAAAGATTGTGCAGCTATTCTGTTAATCATGTTTTGCTTTTGGAACTATTTACCCATTCTCATTAATAAGAATGTATTGTAAGGTGTATATGTAAGGTGGCTTACTCGGTGCAAGGCCCATATGCTGAGCTGGTCATCCACTTATATATCCTTGGTGTCCTTTTTTCTATTCCTCCATCCCCTGTGACTATTACTCCTCTCAAGCCTCTGTACCCTGATTACCTCTCAGCAAATGATGGTGACAGGAAAAAAAAAAACTATCATCTTATTTAGATGGTTTAAAGGAAAACACAAAGACCTCAAATACAAAAATTGTAAAAGGTGGAAAGAGAGAGAAGAAATATAAGTAATAAGTAAATACATGTAGTGGTTTTAGTCAAGCGGTTCAATCTCATGAGTTATCAACAGAATATACATTGAAATGACAATAAGTCCATGCTCTTTTTTTCACCTGTCATATTGACAAAGCTTTGCAAGTAATAGCATTTGACCTCTATAAAGACATGGTGAAACTGGAGCTCATTTCCACTCCACTTGATATGGAAATTAGCATACAGCCTTCAAAACATTCATGTTCTTTGACCTAGTAATTCTACTTGGAGTAAGTTCAATACAAGGTCAAACACTTTTTTCCCCACATTTTTTATTGCTGGATTGTAATTCTACATCATGGTGCAGTTTGTTGGCAGAGATTCATTCATGCACACATATAACAATATAATTTGGCCAATATCATCCCCCAGTATTTCCCCTCCAAACTCTTAAAATAGGAGAATGATCACAATGATTTCTAATTTTATCTATTTATTTATGTTAGAGGGAGAGAAAGAGAGAAAATCAATTTTACTTATTTTTTCATCTGGCCTTTGTTTCTCCAAAACTTAGTTGTGTATGTGGTGCTGGGGTTTGAACCTGGGTCCTCACTCATGCCAACAAACGCTGCAACTGCTGAGCCACCTCTTCTGCCTCATCTTTCTAATTATTTAAAAAGTTATTTTAAGCATTTAGCTATGAGCAGCTATAAGTCTGAGGTTGTTACATGTGTTTTGTCATTTAATCCTTTTCAGAACTCCATGAGGAAGATACTTTTATTCATTTTTCATGGAGGAGGAAACTGAGGTACAGAAAAAACATGTAACTTGTCCAGGGGCACACTGGAAGTGACTAATTCCGGAGCCACTATGCCTCCTTCCAGAAAAAACTTAAGGCAGCAGGCCAAAATTTCTAAAATTCAAGATAATTTCAAACATTTTGTAGAAAAAGGAAAATAATGGTAAGAACAGACAGAAAACAAGACTGAGAATTAGGCCAAAAGGACATGTCACCTGACCTAGCTAAAAGGGGGCCACAATTGTGACTACACGCTTTCCAGCAGCCTGAGATACAGGGAATCTGATTAGTTATACAACTCCAGGTACCCATGAGATGACAGCAGACTAATTTTTCAGAAGACCAAGACACAGATTTATTCTGCAGATCACAGAAGGGTTTTATGAAGAGAGGCACTGTGTGAACTAATGCTAATGACCTCACCAGCAATGCTGTGTAGACAAGATGATCACTTTCACACGTTGAATCCTCCAGCATTTCCTACAGGGCTGCACAGCTCAACATTCAAACATGGTAAGCAACCAGGCGTGGTGGCACAGGCCTGTACTGCCAGCAGCTCAGGAGGCCGAGACAGAAGAATTGCAAGTTCAGAGCCTGTCTCAGCAACTTAGACCCTAAGCAACTTAGCAAGCCCTTATCTCAAAATAAAAAATTTAAAAAAGGCCTGGGAATGTTGCTCAGTGGTTAAGCACCCCTGGGTTCAATCCCTGCTACCACAAAACAAAACAAAACATGGTAGCCTGTAATTAGATTGTGACCCAGGTTCTGCCCTGGTGGGGGCTGATAGCCTTTAAATAATCCTTGTTTTGATAGATGTTGTGGGGCACAAGATTAGGATTTCCAAAAAGTAGCTGGGTATGGTGGTGCACTTCCAGCATCACTGCATGGGCATCCTACGAGGTCTCAGATAGCTGAGGAGAACTCCATTACTCGACATGTCATTGAAAAGAATTTAAGTGCATCAGTTATGAGTAGCAGAGATTTATTATAAAGGGATCTTATGCATTTAAAAATGGGAGGGAGGACAATCTCAGAGAGTGAGTTGAGCCATTCTGGTGTTGTGTTTTGATGTTTTTAGAGGGACAGTAGCTAGGGGACAGACCTGGTGATGGAGTCAAGGGAGGTTACAACCTTTCTGTCAGTTTTCCTCCCACTCAGGCATTACCCTCACAAGTTCTAATCATGCTACTTCCTACAAGTGTGTCTCATTAGCACCTTAAATCTCCACCCAGCGGTACCCATCTTACTATTATGAGGTAGGTTCATTTCTCAGTCTCCAAAATCTTTAACGGGCACAGTTCCTAGAAGTTTGTAGGTATTTCTCTTTTGAGATTCAGTGCTGTCTTTCTATCCCTAATTTCCTGCCTCACAGCTATTGGGGAGGCTGAAGCAGGAGGATCACAAGTTTGAGACCATTCTGGACAACTTAGCGAGACACTGTCTCAAAATTTAAAAAAAAAAGGACTGGGGTTGTAGCTCAGTGGTAGAGTGCCTCTTGGTTCAATGCCCAATAACACACACACACACACAATTAAAGCATCGTTTGTTATCTACTTATATAATCACATTTATTTATTTATTTTTTTGCAGTGCTAGGGATGGAATCAGACCTTCATGTATACTAGGCAAATGCTCTACCACTGAGTTTTACCCCTAGACCTGTCAGGTAGCTGTATATGCATTAAAGACCATTTTATTGGAGGTAGAATGGTGAAAAATTATTTTAATATGAAATGGTCAATTATGCAACTGTTAAACAAAATGCTTAGGAAGTATTTTGATGATGTGAAAAATGTTTCACATTGTAAAAAGCAGAAACCACGGGTATAAATCCAGGTTTGGGTGTTCAAAAAGGTAGCCAGACTTAAGAACAGCTGAGCAAAACCCTTTATTGGGATTGGCGACTCCCGGGCCAAATTCACCTATGCCGCCAGAGTGAACAGGGGAAATGACGAGCGGACAAGGGAAGTGGCCAGCAGGAGAAAATGGCGCTGGACCTCAGCTGGGCAGCTGCTTTATAGTTTTAGGGAAATGAGAGAGGTCGATGGGGATGGCCTTTCAGAGATTGGCTGGTGGATCCATCAATCATCAGGTTTTTGTCTGCCAGCGTCTTGACTGGTTGTTCTTTTCATGGGCAGTTTCCCCCAACACTCTGCCCCTTAGCCAGCCGCTGTGGCCCCGTGTCTGAATACTCACCCCCAGCCAGCCTAACACATTATAATGTTAAATAAAGCAGGATACAAAACTACACATAAGGGTATCCTGCTTCCAGGTGCCCCTCCACTTTGCGGAGTCTCTGATCTCCTTCCTTTTACTCTTCCTTAAAAAAACAAAACAAACAAACAAAAACCTACACATAATAATGTATGATCTTAGCAATACTTGAAATTTGTATTAA
>PVKS010012814.1:0-52672 GCA_004027875.1 Aplodontia rufa
ACATTTTATACACATTTTATATTATTTTGTTAAAATCATGTAAGGTTGTTCAAAAAATAAAAAAAAAAAAAAAAAAAAAAAAAAAAAGATTATGAGCTAAATAAAGCTGAGGGCCCAGATGCCTTCACTGGTGAATTTACCAACTATTTAAAGAATAAATACTACTACTCATATATATGCTCTTTTAGTAAATATAGAAATAACTAATGTCACTCAACTTATTTTATGAGGCCACAATATCCCTGTTACTGAAACCGGATTCAATTATTAGAAAACTATAGATTGTATCCTTGATAAACAAATAAAACACTCTTTAACAAAGCATTTGCAATTTGAATACAGCAATGCATAAAAGGGAATGCAGTGCTGGTTTTACATTTGAAAATTAAATGATATGTGACAACCAAGTTGGGTTAATTCCAGAAAGTAAAGGAGGCTTAATATTTAAAATTAAATCTCCATAGTTTTCTGTATTAGCAGAATGAAGGTGAATGTAGAGATAATCACAAAAACATTTGATAAAATATATCACACATTCATGACTGAAACTCTTAGGAAATATGAACAAAAGAAAACTTGCTTTCTTCTTTTTAAAGGCAATTACAGAAACCTTCAGAAAACATAGATATATGTATCTTTTTAAGCTTGGAAATGAAAACATAATGCCATATCACCATTCTGTCTTCTATTTAACAAGTATTTCTATCTGGTATAGAAAATAAACAAACAAAAAACTGAAGATGAAATAAAACTGCCAAGTGTTTATGATGACATGATTATATACATAAAAATTTCAAATAAATTTTCAGACAAAATGTCAAATTTTTAGATTATTAGAAAACATGTTTTCCATGACTACTGAATTCAAAATCAATATCCAAAGGTCAAATGCGTTTCCCTGTTAACAAGCATAACTTTAAGATATTTTACAATCAATGTTCTTAAAGCAGCATTAAAAGAATCAGAATCAAATATCTTAAATGACATTGAATAAAAATGTGGGGCTCGGGAGTGAGATATAGCTCATTGGTAGAGTGTTTGCCTGGCATGCATGAGGTCCTGGGTTCAGTACCCAACACTGTTAAAAAACAAACAAACAAAAAAACAGTGTGGCTTCTATGAAGAAACTTATTAAACTTTATTGGGAGAAATTAGAAATGATTTAAATGTATGAACAGAATTATCACATCTATATTGAAGTAGTTATTTCACTTCTTACCACGCTGACAGATTTAATGTAATTCTAATCAACAGCCTATATTTGTGTGTATATGTGCTTTAGTGGAATATGACAAACTGACTCTAAAATTTTTATTAGAAGGCCCTAGAATAAACATGATCATCTTAAAAAATAAAGTGGAGTTACTGTTCCAGATATTAAAACTTAAAACAATGTACCAGGAATTAAGCATCTTAATATTTGTTCAAAGATATACAAACACAGTGGAATAGAATAGGGAGCCACTTAACAGACTCTCAACTCTGTAGACAGATGATTAATAACAAAGGTGTTACTGAAAAGCACTGTACTGACTGGGCATGGTGGCACATGCCTATGGTCTCAGCTACCTCAGAGGCTGAGGCAGGAGGATCACAATTTTGAGGACGGTGAGCAATTTAGCAAGACCCTGTTTCATAATAAAAAGGCTGGGGATGTAACTCAGTGGTAGAATGAGTGCATAACATGCATGAGGCATTGAGTTTGATCTCTAGTACTAGGGGGAAAGAAAGCAGTGGAAAGTTCTGTTAAATAAATGATATGTGACTAATTGGATAAGATGGAAAAGAAAATGATCTCAATCTTACAAGCATAAAACTTTCTAGTATGATATAGATCTAAATGTGAAAGACAAAAGAGCAAAACTTCTGAAAGATAGTATGAGAGGGTATCTTGTTTCTTGTGGAATAGGCAAGGACATCTTAAACACTATAGCGAAAAGGACTGGATATTTGGACTACATTAGATATGATCACCAAAAGACCCTATGAAAGCAAAAGCTGGTTGTGACATCCTTTACCATTTCTATTTTACCATGTCAGTTTTGGGTACATTTTTTTCTAAGAATTTTTCCATTTTCTCTAAAATGTTGTTATAGTTCTTCTACCATCTTATTAACTACTGTATGTTTCCTTTCTTGTTTCTGTTTTTGCGGTGCTGGAGATCAAACCTAGAGCCTCCTGTATGCTAGGCAAGCTCTATACCACTGAGTTACATTCCCAGTCTACCATTTTCATTTCTTTATTTCTTCCTTTTCAGTCCTGGGGATTGAACCCAGGGACACTTTGCCACTGAGGTAAATTCCCAGCCCTCTTTAAAATTTTTTTTTTTTTGTATTTAGCATGTTTACTTTTTTCTTGTCATATTCTATAAACAATATAGTATAACTTCTATTTTCTTAGCATTTACATTGTATTAGGTATAAAATGTAATTTAGAAATGATTTAAAGCATATGGGAGGATATGCATTGCTTACATGCAAATATTATGCCCTTTTACCTAAGGGGCTTAAATATCAACAAATATTGGTATCCTTGAGGGTCTTGGAACCAAGAACCCCAGGATAATGAGAGATGTCTGCATTTACTTTATTTCTACATTACTATTTCTTTAAATCAGAAGTGCTGATGAAATATTATTAAACACATTTTCAATTTCTATTTTATAAGTATTGTGGATTTCTTTATTTCATTTTTTATTAAGGAATTGGGTTATTGCACAAATGTATATAAAGTAACAATATGATATGCATATATTCCCTTTTTCAGAGATAGAAGGAAAGAGAGAGAGAGAGGGAGAGAGGAAGGAAGAGAGAAATAGAGAATCAATTTTATTTAAATTTTCATCTGGTTCTCATCCTTCCAGCACTTAGTTATGTAGGTGGTGCTGGGGTTCAAACCTGGGTCCTCGTGCTTGCAAGGAAAGCATGGTGACTGCTGAGCCACTGCTCCACCCCACCCCTCTTTTTTTTAGAGCTAGAAGGACGATGAGAGAATCTATATGCATATATTCTTAAACCAGAATTACCCCCTAGATCCCTCCCTATTCACCCTCCTTCTCCCATCCCCCATGTGCCCCTCCCCCCAAGTCCTCTTCTGAGATAGTGTCTCACTAAGTTGCTTAGGGCCTAAGTTGCTGAGGCTGGCCTTGAACTTATGATCCTTCTGCCTCAGTCCCCAGAGTTCCTGGGATTAGAGGCCACTGCGCCCACCTTCCATTTTCATTTCTAATATTGGTTATTTGTACTTCTACCTGGTTATACCTGTCAGAAGTTTTCAGTTTTATTTTCTTTTTCAGGGGACTTCTTTGAAGGCTACTTTATCAGTACCTATTTCTTTCTTTGAATTAAATTGCCAGGGTTTTGTTTTAAGTTAAATTCTTGAGATAGATTTCTTCTAAAGCCTTTTATCCTTTCAGTACATAGTATATGTATTTAGATTTAAACATTTCTCTTTCAACATGACTAACTGTACAGCCAAGCTTATGATGTATAATTTTTTTATTACAGAATAATACAATTAATTAATATAATTAATTTCAGAAATGTTTTCTATTTTTTATTCTGTTTTTCTTGCTGACTTGAGAATCTTTTTATCTTTCACCTTTGAGCTCTTGTTTATAATATCTCTTAAAGCAGACTTGGCTGATTTAAATCTTACTAGTAGTAACTTTTGACTCTTCTTTATCCTTCTGGATATTTGCATTATTCTCTAGGTTAGCAATGTTTTCCGTTATTTTCTCTTTGAGTATGCTTTGTACCCTTTTGTCATGTGCAGGTCCTTTTTTGAACTCCAGTAACTTGTATATTTTCTTTTAGTGCTATCTTGAAGTTCCCATAGCTTTCTTCATTCCTCTTCATTCTTTTTTTTCTCCTGTGTTTTTTTCACAGAAGAGTTCACTGATTCTTTTTGAGCTTAATGTTTCTTCTGTTTGATTTATCCTACTATTGATGTATTTTGAAATGTTTTTAGTTTTGCTGAGTGTATTTTTAAGCTCAAGGATTTAAAAAAATTCTTCTATCTCTGTAAGGATTTTTTGTTACAGTATTGAAATATTTCTCTGTTTTCTTGAAGCTTGTTTTTTTTGAGATTTAACATTGTATTTATTAGGTTCTGAAATAATACACATCCTTTTGAATATAGTACATTTGGCACAGTAATGTTTACAATGAAAAAACACTAATGAATGGTAAGAGATTAAAATTATATCCAGAAAGGGGAAAAAGGTACAAACAAAGCATCACAATACAAAATAAAACCCCTAAAATTGAATACACTTTATATTTAGCCAGAATTATTTTGCACATATTTTAAAAAGAGGTAATTTATTAGCCTTTTTTTTTTGTTAAGGCAAGAATGCATTTTTTTCCACCTGTGGAGGAAAAATTTGTTTCCACTTCACAAAGTCCATACACAGAACACATTGGAGAACAGCTCTACTTCCTGTATATTTTGGCTTTTTTTTTCACTCTATTTATTTTTCTTTAGAAAGAGAGAGAGAGAGAGAGACAGAGAGAGAGAGCTGGAAAGATTATAAAGAACTAGCAGAAATGGAACAGTGTGTCTACTGCCAAACTCTTGCCAAAAATGAAATTGTAAATACTGAAGGAACACACAAGCCTTTTTCCTTAGTTTGTGCTGGATTTTAACGTGCCTTTGTGAGAACTTCATCAGGCTGAGTCACCCCAGCTAGCCCGGCTTTGGATGCTGAAAGGGAGCAGGCTTGCTGACTGCCTTCAGTAGCCTGGTGGAATGTATTATTTGATTTCCCAGCAAAAACACCAGTTGTCCTGAAGGAAGACCTGAAACCCCACTGCCAGGCAGACACTGTCAAGCCCTCAGACAAAGTCATATGGCATTGCAGCTGGAACTGACTTGGTTGTCTAAAGTTCAGCATGATAAAGGAAGCAGAAGAAAGAGCAGTAGTTACGCATGAATATGATGGGTGTATTGTGGTGTCTTCCTAAAAATGGAGATGATGGCACCATGAAGATGTTTCTATTCTTGTTCCCCGCTTCAGAAGATAATCTGCCCCACTATGTCAAGTTACTGTAGATAAATTAATCTAATGTTCTCTATCACTTCACTAGTATGTCAAACACGAAGACTGATAAAGTATATATGATTTAATATTTGCAATCATCATAAGAACATATAATTATACCTGAGTATAATTGAAAAAACAAAACAAAACAAAAGAGAACTGAATGTCATCATTAGTAACAAAGGCTGTGACCAGCCAGATGCAAATAGGGACACATACTCTATGGGCTTGAAATAGTCACTGTCCAAGTTTTAAAATTACCATAGAAAACCATTCCTTTCTCTCTCATATCTATTAGGTTATAATAGAGGATAGGAGAGCAATATGTGAAATTTAATATAGCTTAAACATCTATTAAACTATTTAAACAATATAAAGGACCCCCTCCTTTCTCCCAGCTGGAAACACACTTATCTCTCGGAAACTTGAACCAACACACCTATAGAGTATTGCACCTGGACATTATTATAATTATTCTTTCATAGATTAAAGTTTTATAATATGCCTGAATATGCAGCAGTTGATGCCTCTATATTCAATGTATTAATTCCATAGGCATACAGCAAACACTGTATACAAAAATCTCAAATGTAGAAAGGCAAAAAACTTCATTAATGCCACCCAACCACTCAAATATATATATTTAGGGGCAGCTGGGAAGTCCACATGCAACAGTTGGAATGGATTCCATTCTCTGCTAAATCAATTCAATAAAATAGGTAATCGAATGACCTTGGGGAAACATACACAAAGCCACAGAGAACACTTGGAAATCAAAGAATGTAACATGGTTAGCATACCTACAGGAGGTAACATCACGTCCATTCAAGTGTCCACATAAGTTGCCATCACACGTCAAGCAGAAACAGAATTTCTGGTACATCTTGCCACACGGTCAGATTCCAAACTAGATACTCCTCAGTCTCCTCTGCCTAATCTATGTTGAGCCTCATTCCACTTGTTCCAAAAGCAGACATTTCATGTTTAGCTTTACATGTTTAATGTTTAAGAACCACAATGCAGTAGTACTATCATTTTTGTAGAAGTGTGCAAAAAATAACACTGCTCCAAAAAATAAATAGCATTTATGCTGGGAACTAAGGATGAACCTGCAAAGAGACTTTGGGAACTGAGTTTTAGCAGAACTCCAGGGTCTTGGCCATCATTGTGATGACCTTTGTGTTCAGGTAGAACTTCAGTGATGAAGAATGTCACTTGCTTCCTTTTTTTTCATATAGCTCCCATGTGTCTCTAAAGTATCAACAGCATGAACTTTTTTTTTTTAAATTAGAAGTATATAGAGATACAGTTGAGGGGGAAACATTATCAAAACAGTAGCAATCAATGTATATAAACTTTGTTATCCAGGGGTACAGCATGAACTTTGTATACTGGATTCTCATTGTATATTAGCCATTTTATATTTACCTAGATTCATACTGAACTTCTATTTTTGGGCTAATTAGAAAGCAGATTTGATAATATATTTTCATATGTTAATGGAGTTCAAAGTCAAAATTTTGTTTTCTACAAAGAGTAATTTCTTCCATGAGATACAAACTTATGTGACTTTGGCATGCTCAAAAAAACCAAGGCAAGCAAAAAATGAGCCATTCCAGAGCAAATTGATATGCTAAGCAGCCTGGCATTTCCTAGGCTCCCTCCATATGAGACACCTTGAGAGCCTCTGCCCTCATCGGGAAGAAGCACCAATCTCTTCTCTTGGGCAGAAGGGTGAGGCTTTTTTTTGTTTGTTTGTTTTGTTTTGTTTTGTTTGGTACCAGGGATTGAACCCATGGGCACTTAATTAGTGAGCCATATCCCCAACCGTTTTTCATTTTTATTTTGCATGGGGCCTTGCTAAGTTGTTGAGGCTTACTTTGAAATTGAAATTCTCCTTAGTTCCCTAAATCCCTGGGATTGCAGGCATGTGCCACCAGGCCTGGCTCAAATAGTTGTTTTTAAATTCTGCATCTGAGAGTTCACCACTGTTGGTTACTATCTGGTCAATATCTGGCTATTTATTTATTTATTTATTTTTGGTACTGGAGATTGACCCCAGGGGCACTTAACCACTAAGCCAGATTCCTAGCCCTTTCTATATTTTACTTTGAGTCACAGTCTCACTAAGTTGCTTAAGGCCTCACTAGGTTGCTGAGGATGGCTTCAAATTTGTGATCCTACTACCTCAGCCTCCAGAGTTGCTGAGGTTGCAACCATGCCCTGGCTGGCTATTTTTTTTTTTAACTTGAAATCTTTTTATATATGTATATATGTGTATATATATATATATAAATATTTTAAGTTAAAAAATATATATGTAAAGAAATTTATTTGTTGAACAAACATGCTTCTAATGAAAAAATATAATGTATACACATTCTGAAAATTAGATTTACCCCCTAGAGCCCCTCCCCCAATTGCCCATCTTTATCCCCCACGCTCCCAATACATCTCTATGAATGCCTTAGGTTGTACGTCACTATACCTTTTCAGGATATAAAACATGAGAATTGACAACCTTTCATAATGGCCAGTGTCTAGTTCCAGCCTCCACAAATATCTTCACTCCATGAGTGAAGATATTTGACTCTTGGTTCTCTGGGTTATGCTGAATTTACTCAGCATGATTTCTTCATAGCTATCCATTTACCTTCAAAGGCTGCAATATCATTGTTTCTGATTGCTGAGTAAAATTCCATGGTATATATGTACCACAGTTTTTGGATCCATTCATCTAGTGAGGGGCATCTGGCTTGTTTCCATAAACTGAGCTGCTAGGAACATCGATTTTGCTATGTCGCTGTAATGTGCTGATTCTAAATCCCCTGAGGAAAAAACCCAAGAGAGGAATAGCAGGATCGTATGGTGTGCTCATCCCTAGTTTTTTGAGGATCTCCACACTACTTTCCAGAGGAGCTGTACCAGTCTGCAGCTCCACCAACAGTGTGCTAGTGTGCCTATCTCTCCACAACCGCTGTAGCATCTATTATTGTTTATTTTCTTCATTTTTGCCAGTCTGACTGGTGCGAGGTGATATCTTAATGTAGTTTTCATTTGCATTTCTCTGATTACTAGTGATTTAGAGCATGTTCTCATGTATTCATTGGCTTGATCGATGTCCTCTGTTGAGAAGTTTCTATTTAGCTCTTGGCCCATTTATTGATTCGGTTGTTTGTGTTTTTGTGGTTGAGATTTTTGAAGATTTTGTAGATTCTGGATATGAGACCCCTGTCAGAAGAATCATACCCCATGATTTTCTCCAATTCTGTAGGAAACCTCTTGACTCTTTTGATTATCTCCTTGGCAGTGCAAAAGCTTTTTAGCTTTATGACATCCCAATTACTGAATTTTGACTTTACTTCCTTCACTTTAGGAGACATGTTGAGAAAGTCTTTGCCTACTCCCAGATGCTGAAGTGTTGGACCTAATTTGTCTTCCATCAGTTGCAAGGTAGCTGGTTTAATTCCTAGCTCCTTGATCCATGTTCATTTGATTCTCATGCAAGGTGAAAGATATGGGTCTAATTTCAACTTTCTGCAAGGGGCTGTCCAGTTTGTCCAGCATCATTTGTTGAAAAGGCTGTCTCTCCTCCATTAATATTTTGTCCTCCTTTGTCAAAAATCAGATGCTTAACAATTTGAGGGTTTGTTTCACGGTCTTCTATTCAATTCTGTTGATCTTCTTTCCTATCTTGATACCAGTACCATGCTGTCTTTGTTACTACAGTTCTAAGTATAGTTTTAGATCTGGTATGGCAAAACCACCTATTTTGTCTTTCTTGCTTAGTAATGTTTTGGGAGTTCTGGGTTTCTTATTGTTCCAAATGAATTTGAGAATTGTTTTTTCTATATCTGAAAAGAATGACATTGGTGTCTTAATAGGGATTGCATTAATTCTATATAGAGCTTTTGCCATAATAGCCATTTTTATTATATTAATTCTGCCTAACCAAGAGCATGTAACATCTTTTCATCTTCTTAGGTCATCTTGGATTTCATTCTTCAATGTGCAATAATTTTTGTTGTAGAGATATTTGATTTCCCTTGTAAGGTTAATTCCCAAGTATTTTATTATTTTTGAGGATGTTGTGAATGGGACTGATTTCCTAATTTCATCATCTGCCCTATTATTTGTTAGTGTATAGAAAAGCTATTTATTTATGGGTGTTGATGTAGTAGTCTGACACTTTGATAAATCTGTTTATAAGTTCAAGCAGTTTACTGATGGAGTTTTTTGAATCTTCCAGATACAGGATCATGTTGTCAGCAAAAAGGGAGAGTTTAACTTTCTCTCTTCATATTATTATCCCTTTGATTTCTTTCTCTTGCCTTACTGCTCCAGCTAGGCTCTTAAGAACAATATTGAATAAAAGTGGTAAGAGTGGACAGCCTTGTCTTATTCCCGAGTTTAGTGGTAATACTTTCAGCTTTTCTCCATTTAGTATTATACTAGCCGAGGGTTTAGCATATATAACCTTTACATAGTTCAGAAAAGATCCTTTGATCCTTATATTCTCTAGAGTTTTAAGCATAAAAAGGTTCTGAATTTCATCAAAGCCTTTTCTGCATCGATAGAGATGATCATGTGGTTTTTGTCCTTAATTCTGTTTAAGTGGTGAATTACGTTAATTGTTTTGTGCATGCTGAAACAGCCCTGCGTACCTGGAATGAAGCCCTCTTGATCATGGATTTTCTTCTTGATAAGTTTTTGAATCTGGTTTGCTAGGACTTTATTAAGGATTTTTGCATCCAGGTTCATCAGGGATATTGGTCTGTAGTTTTCTTTTTTTTTATGTATCCTTGTCAGGTTTTGGTATCAGAGTTATGGTTATTTCATAAAAAGTGGATGGGAGAGCTCCCTCCTTTTCAATTTCTTGAAATAACTTAATAAGGAGAGGGGATAGTTCCTCCTTTAAAGTGTGGTAAAAATCAGTGGGGAAGCCATCAGGTCCTGGGCTTTTCTTCTTTGGTAGACTTTTAATTGCTGTATGGATTTCAGTGCCTGTTACTGGGTTGTTCAGGAATTCAATATTGTCCTGTGTCAATTTAGGGATGTTGTATGTGTCTAGAAATTTATCCATTTCTTCCATATTATCTAATTTGGAGGAGTATAGGTTTTCAAAATATGATCTTATAATTTGTTGTATTTCCGTGGGATCAGTTGTGATTGCTCACTTTTCATTGGAGATTTTGTTGATTTGCTTCATTTCTCTCCTTTTAGTGAGATTGGCTAGGGGTCTATCTATCATGTTTATTTTTTCAAAGTACCAGCTCTTTGTTTCATCAATTGTTTTTATTGGTTTTTTGTTCTCAATTTCATTGATTTCAGCTCTGATGTTGATTATTTCCTTCTGCTGGCTTGGGTTTGATTGTTCTTCCTTTTAAAGGGCTTTGAGATTGGAGCATAAGCTTATTTATTTGGGATCTCTCTCATTTTTAATGTGGGCACTCAGTGCTATAAATTTTCCCCTTAGGAATGCTTTCATGCTTTCCCAGAGGTTTTGATATGTTGTGTCTTCATTTTCATTCTCTTCCAAAAATTTTTGGATTTCTTCTCTCATGTCTTCTTGGATCCATTCTTCATTTAATAGGGTATTATTCAATCTCCATGAATATGTGTGTTTTCTGTTATGATTTTTACTGTTGATTGCTAGGTTCGTGGCATTACGGTCTGAGAGGGTACACATAATAATATCTACTTTTTTATATTTGCTGAGATTATCTTTGTGAACCAGAATATGACTTATTTTGGAAAAGGATCCATGTGCTGCTGAGAAGAAGGTGTATTCTGCTAACGTGGGATGGAATATTCCATATAGTCTGTTAATTCCATTTGATTTATGGAGTTATGTAGGCTGATTTCTTTATTGATTTTTTGTTTTGATCTGTCTAATGGTGACAGAAGAGTATTGAAGTCTCGCAGTATTATAGTTTTGAGGTCCATGCGTGGTTTGATGTCATGAAGTAATTTATTCACATATTTCGGTACATTATTTTTTGGAGAGTCAATATTAGCTACAGTAATTTCTTCCTGTTGTAGGGTTCTTTTTAATACTAAGTAGTGGCCTTCTTCATCTCTTCTGATTGATTTATGTTTGAAATCTACTTTGTCGGGTATAAGTATTGTGACACCCACTTGCTTTCTTGGGCCATATACATGGTACACCCTTAATCTGTGGATGTCATTGCCTGTTAGGTGGATTTCTTGTAAGCAGCATATTGTTGGATTTTGTTTTTTGATCCAGTCTGCAAGTCTGTGTCTTTTGAGTGGTGCATTTAAACTATTCACATTCAGTGTTAAAAAATAAGTGTGTAATTGGTTCATAGTCATTGCATCTTATTTAGGTAGATCTGTGGTTGTCTTGGTTGGTTATTTATGGGTGATACTTTTACTAAATTTCCTCTGCTTGTGGGTTTTGGGTATTGATTACTTGTTCTTCTGTCTGGAGTTTTTCCTTGAGAATTCTTTGTAGGGCGGGTTTTCTGTTTACTAATGCTGCCAGTTTTGTCTTATCATGAAAAGTTCTTATTTCTCCATTAAGTTTGAAGCTGAGTTTTGCCAGGTATAGAATTCTTGGTTGCATGTTGTGGTCATTCAGACGTTGAAAGATTTCTTTCCAAGACCTTCTTGCCTCCAGAGTATGGGTTGAAAAGTCACAGACAATTCTTATTGGTTTACCTCTGAATATGATTTGGCGTCTCTCCCTTGCTGCTTTTAATATTGTTTCTTTGGTATCCCTGTTGTACATTTTGAATATGATGTGTCTTGGTGAGTTTCTTATTTGATTAGGCCTATTGGGTGTCCTGTAAGCTTCCTGGATGAGCATTTCTGATTCTTTTTTTATATGAGAAAAGTTTTCTTTCACAATTTCCTTGAGGATGTTCCTCTTACCATTGGTAGGTGTTTCAATTTCTTCTTACATCCTGATTTCTGTTTCTTTCTCATTTCATCCCCGAGATTTTTAAAATTCTTATTGTATTCTCTTAATTGTTTTTCTTTTTTGTTGTCTGTGCACTCTAGATTGGTCTGGCTGGCTGTTTTGATTGTTACTGTAGATCATGGTTCCTGGAAATTTGTTTTGTTTTGTTTTGTTTTTAAATTGCTAATTTTTTCCCTCCCTGCTACTCTGGCTTGTCCTTCCTTTGTTCCACTTCTTTCAACTTCCCTCCCCTTCCCCTTCAATAGGAATTCTTTTTCTGAAAATTCTTGATGCCTGTTTGTGTCTGGTGTGGTCTGTGTATTGAAGTGTTAGGTATTTATTCTAGCATTTATAATTTTGCTTTGATTGTGTTTGTCTTTCCAGAAATTCTAGGTTCCTTATTTTCTTTGTACTTGTAATCATTTCCATAGTTTAAGCACCAGATGTCACCCTAAAGCCAGGTTTGTCACAAGTTAGCTATTGTGCTACAATTCCAGCACTAGGGGGAAATCAAAGAACTTGTTTGTCCCAAGTCCACATTTTGTGTGTTATTCAGCATGAGCTGGAAATTCTAAAAAGGGATAGTCCTGCTGTGTCTGCAAGCACTGAGATGGGGCTAGTGTAGGTCCGGATGATTCAATCATAGTCACTGGCCTTTGGTTATGTTTACATCTAAAACAATTTAAATGTGATCTTATAGTGTTAAGTATTTGAACATCATGATAAAAATATAAGTGTGAAGAAGATGCAATTATTTAGAAAATCTAATTGCTATTTATAAAAGCATGTGAGCTATGATTGTAGCAAAAAAAATAATGATTAAGAATGGATTCTGTTGTGTTATAGTATTGATGAGTTATTATTATTTTTTGTTTCTTCCATCTCAACACAATTTTATACAGTGATGCCATTATTTTTTACGAATTACATGATAAATGTAAAAAAACTTAGGAGATCATTTCAGACTGTTGCCAGTAGATATTCTTTTCATCCTGTCATCTTATAAGTGATTCAAATGAGTTAAAAATGGATAAATGGATAGGCACTCCACTCTTTCTCTAATAGTAATAATGTCTTTATTTCCATCTAGTCCAAAAATATTTAGTAAGAAAATGAAGATGCACTATTATTGAAAAGTTTGAAGAAGAAAAAACAAAAAAAATCAAAACAAAATTGAGGTGGAACATAAAAGGAATGAGACTAATCAAAATCATGGTTGGATGGCCTGAGTGTATAGCTCCTGGGTTTGGTCCCCAGCACCACAAGAGAAAAAGAACATTCTAGAATCCCTAAAAGGCCATGTACTTATTTCTTTTCTTTTTTTTTGAAAGAGAGAGAATCAATTTTTATTGAGTTTTTCACATGGCTTTCATGGCTCTAACACTTAGTTGGGTACATGGGTGCTGGGGTTTGAACCTGTGTAGTCATGCATGCTGGGCAAGCACCATAACTGCTGAGCCACAGCTCCAGCCCCCATGTACTTATTTCTGATAGCCAAAATGAAAAGCACATTTGATCAATCCAATTCATATTATTCCACTGACTAAAGAACAAACTGGAAATACCATCCATTTAATTCTTCAAATAGAGGTGTGAAATTATACTTCAGGAATGAACACATCCTCGCAGCCCTCCTACAGAAAACATTGTAATGAGATGGGCATTTTCAGCCATCTTCAGTGAACTCTGCACCTTGTGTCATAAGTGCCTCCCAAGCATGCTTCGGTAGAAGCGAGGTCAGTATGAAAAGGCTTAGCACCCTCTGCTGGCCTGAGATAGATTTTATCTGTGCAACTAAATATGTAAAATCTATGCAACATATTTTAGAATATGTATAAATAGATTGATGTACTGTGTGCTTTAAGATAATGGTTTACACTTTCATGCCTCATGCAGACTTTTGATATTTGGTAGGAGAATATGCTTTCTGAAATGTCTGAGCTGCAGATGCCATAGTTTGCCGTTAAATATGGGTTCTTGACACACAGATGAGCAGGGGCATTGCTGATATCATCTTCTAAAGCAAGGAACCCAACTAAGATTAGAATGGACATAATTCCTCTCAGCCAGTAGTTTAGATTCTGCATTTATATAGGGACTAATGGAAAATGACATTTCTGGTGGTAACAGAAAATGTTGATCTGAAATATGTGAAGATGGTACAACCAAATCCTCAATTTAGCTACTATAATTTCAATGAAACACTTTTAAGATGCCTAAATTGAAGTGTTTGTATTGTTTGTTGGATCCTCTGAAACTTTTTTTTTTTTTGTGATTTGTAGCTCTTAAGTTATTTGGGGGATTTTTTTTATAACCCAGTTAAAAGATGAGGAAACAACTGTTAAAAGTTAAAAGTAATTGTTTTGAAAGATAGCAGGCCTGTGGGCTATTTATGCTACTTTTAGATTGTGATTTCAAATCTTTTTTTTTTTTTCCTTGCTGGTACTGGGGTGCTCTAGCACCGAGATAACATCTCCAGTTCTTTTCATTTATTGTTTTGAGATAGGGTCTTGCTGAGTTGTTGAAGCTGGTCTTAAATTTGTGATCCTCTTGCCTCCTCAGTGGCTGTAATTACAGGTATGTACCACCACCCGGCTTCAAATCTTCGTATATGCCTATGATAGAAAGCTTATATTCGTTTTCCTTATTAGAATGAAATGATCCAGTCCAATAAAAGCCAAAACAGACATTAAGAATTTGAGGGAGTGAAGTGGTGCCATGAAAATGCATACCTGTTTTAACTCAAAAATACAATTATGATTTGATGTGTTAAGAAATTCTTACCAGGGGTTGGGGATTTAGCTCAGTGGCAGAGCACTTGCCTAGCACGCGCAAGGCCCAGAGTTTGGTCCTGAGCCCTGAAAAAAAAAATTCTTATCAATCCTGATTACTGTAATTCCTTAATACTCAGCAAGGATCCATTATATATACAGAATAATATCCTTGGGGAAACAAAATAATATAGGAGATAGGTAACAAGGAACTCAGGTGTCCCATTTGGGAAAAAAACAAATATAGTCCTGAAATAAACTAACAACAACAACAACAACAAAACAGAGAGGAAAAAGACCTTCATAGATGGTTCAGGGAATGTCATGAGGCAGTTGTTAATTGAATGCAAAACTATCACAAATGGCAAGAAAACTCATTTCACTTGTCAATTCCTCATGAAGTACAAGATTTAGTGTTAGCGATGTTGATGTGTGCATTTGACGATAATTTTTTATCCCTCCAGAAAGGATTTCTTTAAGCAAAAGTGTGGTTCCTCTATGAAACATAGGTTTAAAAGAAATCAAAACAAGAAGTATTCATGGTAAATTACATTTAAATGTCATTACTTTTTCTACATATCATTTACTCTGTTTCCTTTTTTTTTTTTTTAAGAAAGAGAGAGGAAGTAAGAGAGAATTTTATTTAGTTTTTCATCTGTTTTCTTTCCCCCCTCCACTTAGTTGTGTATGTGGTGCGGGGGTTCAACCCCAGGTCCTTGCACATGCCAGGCAAGTACTGTAACTGCTGAGCCACTGCTCCAGCTTCCATATCATTTACTCTTGCCTCACATCAGCTCTCCAAAAAAGATAAAAGCAGGGTTTTTTTTTCCTGATTTACCATTGAGCTTCTTTAAATTTATGAGATCTTCCTAGGTGAAAGCTGTGTATATATCCTTAGGAGTACTGTCTATTCTATATTTTTGTTTATATTGCATAATTATCAGTAGGTTCATACATATAAAGATAGCATGATATCTTTGTTTTCCATATCATACCTGCAAAGTAACCTTTTGTTACCTTGTTAAGCAAATGAAAAATGAGATTACCAGCTAAAGCCATTGTATATATTGATAAATCCACCTCATTTATTTCTTTTTATGTGACAGATGTGTTAATTCAGTAGACACTAAGTGGCTCTTATATAGTCATCATAGCACTGTCAAGAACTAAGGGAAATGTATGGGACCTGTGTACATTCTTATCATCCTGATGGTTTGTCAGTCCCTTAAGACTAAATGGTATAGCACACTGTTAAGTATCTGAGTGTGTGGTGGAAGATGTGTTGATTCAGGAGTGGTCCAGGTGACTTGGGACTTCCAACTGTGCTTTTGATGACTTTAGATTCTATGAGTGGCGAAGATGAGAGAGGACATTCTAGCAGAAGGGAGCTTGACTTAGGAAACATAGGGATGAATTTGGGGAGTGGGTGGGAGGAATATAGGAAAGTTTAAATGCTAGTCAAGTTAAAGTTTTGGGATTTGATTCTGTAGATACTGAGGAGTCATAAAAGAAATTTGCTCATTTCTAGTTAAAGGAAAATGGTGAATGAGAGGCTTTGAGATTACCCTGATGACACAGTAGTATATCACAATTCTGAAGTATGGTTGAAAGACTGAAGCAGTCATCAAACATTTGATTGTTTGTTTATATGGGGTTTTATGGAATACTTTAGTATACTTTGTGTTTTGTCAAATGATGAAATCCAAAGTGAGGTAGTTTATTCCCTTGGTTATTGGTGCTGCCCCTTTTACGTGGTACAAACTATCTGAGACTGAATGGGTTTATTGTTAGTTTTTTGTTTTGTTTTTTGGGTGAGGTTTTGCTGTATTGCCGAGGCTGGCTCCAAGTCCTGGGCTGTAGTATCCTGTCTCAGCCTCCCACATAACTGGTATTATAGACACAAGCCTTCAGTCTGGTACAGGGTTTTCTGTTAGAAAGATGGCTCTTTAGGCAAGAGCCTCCTTGTTGCTAATTCTGACACGGAGTCTCTTAGTTGCCACCTTCCAGAAGTCCTAGGTGGCCAAACACTGAAATAAGCACTTTAAAAACATTTCATTTTACTCATGAGGAACTGAGAAGTGGAATTTTTGTTAACTTTTTTCAGCTCACACAGGTGGTAGCACAGAGGTGCAGTTTCAGGCCAGTAGTTCCAAGGCCAAGGTTCTATATGCCCTCTGTGGAAGCATGCTGTACTGCAAAATCTTAGGAGGACAATAACTGCAAAGGTTTAAAATGGGGTGATTTTGGGGAACCTTGTGGAGTTGGTAAGTTCCTTAGTGTAGATGAAATAGATATCATTATCAATAACTAGAGGGTAAGGAATGGTGGGAAAATTTTTCATTGTTTTTCTTGAATTCCAATAATACTCATGTCACTTTTTAAGAACTAACCTAAATCAGTTTAAACATGTGCAGCCTTTGAATGAATGAGACTTAGCCACTCCCCAACAACTTTGCAACTTCCTGTTTTTTTAAGTTAAAATTTTTTACTTCTGATAAAATGTATCTTAACCACTTTAAGTGTACAGTTCAGCATTGTTAAGTATATTCATAATGTTTTGCAACTAATCTCCTGAACTTTTTCATTGTTCAAAACTGAAGCTGTACCCAGTAAATTTCATCTTCTGATTCCCCCTCCCCACAAGCCCAGGTAACCACATTCCAGTTTTTGTCTCTGTGAAATTTATTACTCTAGATACCTTATACAAGAATTTGTACACCTCATATAGTATTTGTCTTTTTGGGACTGGTTTATTTCATTCTTGTTGTAGCATATATTGAAATTTCCTCTTTTTTAGAGGCTAAATAATATCTGAATGTATACATTTACCACATTTTGTTTATCCATTCATCCATGGATGGACGTTTGAGTTACTTTCATGTTTTGGCTGTTGTGAATAGCGTCTATTTGAGATTCTGCTTTCAGTTCTTTTGGATATAAATCCAGTAGTGCAGTTGCTAGGTCATATGGTAATTCTATTTTTAGTTTTTCTTTTTTCTGTATTAATGTTGAACCCAGTGCTAGATAAGCAGTCTACTATTAAGCTAAATCTGCAGGGGCTGGAGTGGTGGGTCTGGGGTTACCACTCTTGCCTGGCATGCACGAGTCCGCAAGTTAAAACCCCAGCACCACGTACCCAACGAAGTCTCACAGCAACAAAAGGCACATGAAAAATTAAATAAAAATTGTTTCTCTCTCTCTCTCTCACTGTCCCTCTCTCTTTAAAACAAAAACCAACCAACCAAACAAACAAAAAAAAAACCACAACTAAATCCCCAGCCCTATGCTTAATGTTCTGAGGACCTGCCATGCTCAGCTGTAGGTGCATTCTACATTACTAGTAACAGTGTACAAGGATTTCAAGTTCTTTACATCCTCATTTTTTCCCCTTCTTTTTGTAGTAGCCATTCTAATGGATGAGAGGTGATATCTCATTTTGGTTTTAATTTGCATTTCCATAATGATTAGTGACTTTTTCATGTATTTGTTAGCTATGCATATATCTTCTTTGGAATAATACCTAGAAATCATTGCCAAATCATTGTTGTGAAGCTTTTCCCCTTATGTTTTTTCTAAGATTTTCAAATATAAGAGATCTTATATTTTGATGTTTGATCCATTTTGAATTAACTTTATATGGTGGAAGGATTTACTGGGGTTCTTTTTTTTTTTTTTCTGAGTTACTAGGGACTAAACCCAGGGGGACTCTACCACTGAGCTATATCCCCAACCCTTTTTATTTTGAGACAAGGTCTTGCTAAGTTGCTGAGGCTGGCTTCAAAGTTGGCAAATCTCAAATGAAATTCTGCCAGACAGAGACATTTATTAAACATACAACATTAATGTGTAGATTTAGGCCCTCTGGAGAGGTCAGAGCATGTCCCAGGTGCTTGGCCACACGTTTCATGAGAGGTCCATGTGAAACAAACACAAAGGAGGTGGGATTCTGTGCCAAATTGTTAGCAGCAGGCAAGGAAACATCCATCTAAGCTAGTGGCTGGATGCAGCGGTGTCTGCCCTTGCCTTTTGCAAATATAAGCATATTCTCTGATATCCTAGCCTGATGATTACAATATGGTTTTGTCTATAGTTCCTTTTCATCCCTACTGTACTGTTTCTTTCTTCGTTTTACTTGATATCAATTGAAAGGTATTAGGACAATGTACCTAAGTTGGAAAATGTTACAAAGAAAATATAGGACACACATATTGAGCATATGTAATCCAAAATGATCAAGGATGTTGTTATTCTGAAGTCTAAGTGAGCAGTTTTCCAAGGTGTTTATAAACTTTCAAAAAACTTCCTTTTTGAGTTGTCCAGTTTGTCTTATGGTGCTAAGTATAATTGGGAGCCTTCTCATTCTGTTCATCTTCTGTTGGCCTGTAGCTGGCAATGCCTTTTTATCCTCCCTGCCAGAAGTACCTATCTGATTCTTTTATTCTTGACAGGTTCATTTACTTTTCCTATGGTTTATTTCCCTTAAATAAGATAGTTTTTTGAGAATTTTGTTATTGAAGGAAAGAAGCTATTATTGACCCTGTGGTACCCAAGGACACCCTGTTCTCTGAGTTTCCCCTAAGCAGTTTCTAAAGGGACATCTCAGTCCACTGTGGTGGCTCATACCTATAGTTCAAGGTACTTGGGAGGCTGAGGCAGGAGGATCACCTGAGCCCAGGGGTTTGGCACCAGCCTAGGCAACATAGTAAGAAATTGTTTTGAAGGGCCAAAAGAAAAATGAAAAGAAAGAAAAAAAGAATAAATCCCATAAAAACAACAGATAAAGGGACATTATATTCAAATGAATTAAAATTCTAGTTCAAGGACTACTCTAAATAACTAGTAGCCTCATAATTAATTTTTAGCTATTTCATCCTCCAATAAAAAATAAATAGATTTAGATATTACTATAAAAAGAAATTGAGACAAGTATGGATAGGAAATGTAACAACCATGTGTAAGAATGAAGATCTTATGGATCTATATAGAATAGTGTGAAATGCTGTCTTAATGTTTTGTAATGTATGCATATCTATATGATTTATACAGAAATCCTTTAGCAAGACTCAAGGCTCGTTTTTTCGTGATTGAATTGATGGCATTTATACTTATTTTATTTTTAAATATAGCAAGATCAGCTTTACACCTGGGCTGCAGTTAGTCAACCCACGCACTCGCTGGATTACACTGAAGGACAGTTCCCCAGGCGAGTCCCATCTATGTGGCCACCATCAAGACCGCCTGATGAAGAACACAGGCCTAAGGATGCTAAAACAGGTAGGATATGGGACAGTGAGCACTCCAAGAGTATGTAGTATAATGAGTCGTTGCAGTGCTAACTGGGTGGTGAGTCCGTGCTTCTCTTCTAGGTAATTTTTAGAGTAAAATGTGTAGGCAATCCAATTGAAATTACTGGAGGCTTTGTGAAATTGAAGATTTTTATGCCTCATGCTTAAAACTATTGAGTTAGAATTTTGTTGAATAGGATACTGGAATTCTTCAGTAAATACTGTGTATACTTAGGTTTGAGAACCATTACCTCCATGCATCTAGCTGGAACCACCACTAGAGGTTGAAGCTCCACATCTTATTTAGACTAAGATGGCCCCATGGGGACATTCCTATCTACTGGCTTCAAAGAATGGTTGGCCCTTTACCATGTCTCTTTGAATCTCTTCATTTACTGATTTTACTTTTCTTAATTCTTTTCTTTACCTACAGAGATAACTGGGAGGGGCAAAATAGAGATATAATTAAATCTCAGTTTAAAATAATTTTTAAATTATATAGCATTCTGATATAATATTTTTTTCTTTAAAATTTTTCTTCCTGTTCTTTTATTTCTTTGCTCCTGTTATTGTCTTAAACTGTTTTCTGTTATTGGCTGGGAAGATAGTGTGAGGTTAGCATCAGTGTTATTTGGAGTTCAATAGAATAATGATCTCCAAGCCAGAACCTAAGAAAACACTTTGTATCATTATACAGAACTGAGAATCACATTTATGTAGCAATGCTTTATGCAGTTTGTTTACTTTATTCCTTGATTTTTCTTTATTTTGTTAAAATAAATACCCAAATTTCTCTTGGTGGACTGACCAGAAATATATACTGACTTCTGATGTGTGAGTGAAGAGTAAATAAAAGGGTATCATTGTTATTTATAAGGGTCTTCACACCTAATTTTCCTAACTGGTAGCATGGGTATTAGGATTAAGAATTTTGACACTCCCTTCTTGACTTATTGAAAGAAAGATAGTTCATTGGAAACTCAATTTGTACTTGTAGTAAAACAGTAACAGAGAAATGGAGCTTGTGCTCTGCCACTTAGCAGTATTGTAATCTTAGGCAAATTTCCTAATTACTATACTCTGTACTCTTCATCTATAAAATGGTAATAAGAATAACATGTACTGCCTAGAGCTAATCTGAAGACTGTACAGGTTCATGTAATGCATTACAATACAGAATGCAGTGCCTGATTCATTGTATTTGCTATTATAATAATAATAACTATTATTTTTATGGTTATTTCATGTCATTATCTTCCTCAATGAGTTCCCTTTAAAATTGACAGTGTCAAAGGTATTCTGGATCCTTGCCCAAAGTTTTGCAAAAGGAACCCACCTACATGTTTTCATCCCAGTCTTGGTGGGGAGAGGGGTGTGTTTACTCCTTCCTTCTTGCCACCAGTGCTATGAATGGGAATCTATACCCAACATGGTATGTCCCTTTTTAAATGTCCATTGCTTTTTTTTTTTTAAAGGAAGAGGGACAGAGAGAGAGAGAGAGAGAAGCATCTTTTTAAATTTAGTTTTTCATGTGACTTTCGTTCCTCTGACACTTCATTGTGTACATGGTGCTGGGGTTTGAACTTGCATATTTGGTGCATGCCAGGCAGGTACCGTAACCACTGAGCCATTGCTCCAGTCCTTTCCAGTACTTTTAAAGCACTGCTTAGTATTCACTAGGTAGGCTGGACTCTCTGGATGAATAAGCAAATGAGAGAGAATAGAAAATTTGTTCCATGTCTGACTCTATTTATCAAAACACTCACAAAGAACAACTGCGGTAGAACTCCTTAAAGCAAAGCAACACTTGAAAATAAAGCAAGTAAATGCAAGCACTTTTAATTTTAAAAGGAAAAACATACAACTGAAGGTATCAATTCCATTATATACACTACTGTATTTATATCAAAAGTTTATTGTTGGTGCTGGAGCAGTTGCTTAGTGGTTACAGTGCTTGCTTGTCATGTGTGAGGACATGAGTTCAGACCCATGCACCATGTACACAACAAAGTGTCAGAGCAACGAAAGTCACATGAAAATAAATAAAAAAAAATTGATTCTATCTTTCTCCCTTTCTCTCTCTCACTGTCCCTCTCTCTTAAAAAAAGTTTATTGTTAAGAAATTTGTAGGGGTTTAAGATGCATTCTTTTTACATATGTATGTATGAATATGTAGCAATGAATCCCTTCATTATGTAAGACTATATTGTATCAATAAAAAAGATTAAAAATAAAAAAAGAAATGTATAGGCATAGATGTAGTAGAATCAACTAATTTGAGAGCCTTTTTAACATTTCTTCATATTCTGTGTTTGTATCTTTGATTAGGGTGATATTTTGATTTTTTTATTCCCTATTATGTCTTTCTCAGCCTAATTCAAATATCTATGTAATCCTCTAAATTTTAAAAATTTTAGGTTAACTGGTAATGTATATTGGAGGAGCACTTGGTTGAAAGTTGTTTGAAAGTGATAATCTGAATTTTAGTTTGATGAAGATAATAGTTGGAATTGATGCCAGGAAGTTGTAATCTAAGTTGTTGTTTTTCCCCATTATTTGATGTGACTTGAGAAATAATTTTTAATACAATAAATTGTCTCTTTTTAAAATATGCATTCTTGAAGAGGATGATGGAGGTAAGTAGAAAATAATTTAACATAGTGCCTTGTTTTTCTCCAGTTGATCTGTTATCCACCCTAATAGCCATAGGGCATTCTTTTGTCCAAAGTGATGTAGTGGTATTTTTCTGGACTTTTCCTATGGTTTCATAACATTCATTTAGAAAGTCCCTTTCATTGGGCATTGTTATTCCCAAAGAGCCATATCACCCCCCTCCCCTGATTGGACAGTCAATTTTAAGAGTGATGATTGGACAGTCAGTTTTAAGAGTGAGAATTTCAGTATTTGAGAAAACCTTCCATATGGTCTAATGCTATTTTATATCAACTGTGAATTTTGATAATATAGTAAACTATTTGCAATATATTTAACTGATAGCTGCACATTATTATGTAGTGACATCCTAATTAAAATCACTAAGTGCAACATGTGCCCCCTTTCAATTTTAATTTAGAGAACTCAATGACTTTTTTCTTTTTTTGCAGTACTGAGGATAGTAGCCAGGGTCTCATAAGTGCTAGGCAAGTTTTCTGCTACTGAGCTACATCCCATCCCGTTTTTATTTTATATTAAGACTAGGTCTCACTGATTTGGTGAGACTGGCCTCAAACTTACATTCTTCTGCTTCAGCCTCCTGGGTAGATGGGGTTATAGGTGTGTACCACCATGCGCAGTAACTTTTTCTTTTTGAAGATAAAAGACTTGAAATCCATCCATCTTAGAAAATAGAGAACTTTTGGGGGTCCTTTTTCTTTCAGCTTTTAAAAAAAATTGGTCACTAATTCACATGTCCAGCTTATTCAGATTAGCTGCCTCTTCTGCCTTTTTCATGTATCTCACTTTGTTTTTCATGGTTCCATCTGTAAAAGAGTTTTTTAAAAAAATCTTCGTATATTAATGAAAGAACTGATCCTTCTCCATAGGAGTTTGAAGTGCTGAGGCTGAGATGCTATCTTGGTGCCTCCACTCACAGTGAGCTACAGAAAAATTGCAGATTCCTGTGAATCCTTGCTTCCCTCTTAAACCCTATGCAGTCTGCATTGTTTCCACAGATGGGCTTATGGTGTATAAACTGACTTTTTGAATTCTATGGAATGCCTCCTGGAAGTCTGGGCTAGCTGGAAAGGAAGTTAGGCAGTGATGTGCTCCATTACTATTGGGGATGACTATGTATAAGAAAACCTTTCCTTTTACCTTGTTTTTTCCTTATTTTCTTTCTCCTCGTGTCTCCTTACATATAGGATGCATCCACCCCACCCCCACTCATGGTTGTTTGTTTCCTGTAGTTCTGTGATATTTAGATTTCTATCATTTGCATTATTATTTAAAATATATACCATTTATTAGGTGACCAATCATAAGCATGCTATTTAAATAAAATTGAATAAAGTTTCTTTCAATTAAACTTACTAGATTTGAGTCAAATTGATATATAACATTTAAGAAGCTGAATTTAATAATTTTACATAAGTGCGTTTTAACTTAAAGCAAAACTGCTTAAGGTCATTTTTTAGAAGGCATATTTGGTATATTTGAAAGGGGAAAATTTTTTTCTTTTCTTTCTTTTTTTTTTAGACAGAGAGAGAGAAAGAGGAGAAAGAATCAATTTTATTTAGTTTTTCATGTGGATTTCATTACTCCAACACTCGTTGTATATGTGGCACTGGGGTTTGATCTCTCATCCCTGCGCATGCCAGGCAAGCACTGTAACCACCGAGCCACTGCTCCAGCCCCTCTTTTTCTTTTTTTTCATTAGTCCCACGTAGACTTACAGAGTGGAGGAAATTGTTGTTACATAATCATGCATACATAGCTATTGACATAGTAAGATAGTAAGTTGAGGTCGATCCTAGACCAGGATCTACACCCCCTTCATCCATTCCCCAAGCTCATGTCTCCTCTGTAATTCTACCATACTATAGTTTGAACATATACATGTGTAATAATTGTTGACATTTCTGAGGTTCTCTGTCTGTGTATAGCTAGGCTTCTAACGGGAGTTGAGTATTCCCTGTTGTATAGATAGCCCCTCTTATGCCTCCCTCCCTTCTCCTTCCACCTTCTTAGCTATGGTTCACCCACCTTATGTGGAGTTTTAGCTATGGTGAATTTATTACTTACACTTAGCTGTCTATCATTCTGTCATAGGTTTTACACTAGCTTCCACATATGAGAGAAAACACTTGGCCCTTAAAGTCTCTGAGTTTGGGATATTTCACTCAGCATAATTTTTTCCATTTCCATCCATTTGGCTGCAAAAGGTATGATATTATTATCTCTAATAGTGGAGTAGAACTCCATTGTGTATAAATGCCACAATTTATGAATCCATTCATCCAGCAAGGGGCATCTAGGTTGGTTCCATAGTTTAGCTATTATAAACTGAGCTGTTACAAACATGATGTAGCTGTGTTTCTGCAGTATGCCCATTCTACCTCTTTTGGGAGAATATGCAGGAGTGGGATAGCTGGGTCATAAGGTGGTTCCAGTCCTAGTTTTTTGAGGAGTCTCCACACTGCTTTCCAGAGTGGTTGAACAAATTTGCAGTCTCACCTGTGTGGTAGTATACCTATCTCTCCACAACCCCTCCAGCATCAGTTATCTTTCATCTTCTTCATTTTTGCCACTCTGACAGGAGTGAGGAGGAATCTCAGTGAAGTTTTGATTTTTTTTTTCTCAGATTGCTAGTGATGTAGAACATTTTTCTCTTATATCTATTGACTTTCTGGACTTCCTCTGTTAAGAAGTTTCTGTTTAGTTCCCTAGCCCATTTACTGATTGGATTATTTGTGGTTTTAGTGTTCAGTTTCTGAGTTCTTTGTATAGTTTGGCTATTGGTTCCCTGTTGGAGGCATGGCATGTAATGATTTTCTCCCATTCTGTGGGTTCTCTCTTGATACTTTTTACTACATTTTTAGCTGAGTAGAAGCATTTCAGTTTAACAGCATTCCATTCATTGATTATTGGCTTTAATTCTTGAGCTATGGGAATCTTGTTGAGGAGGGAATTGCCTACACTGATGTCATAGAGTGTTGATCCTATTTTTTCTTCTAGCAATTGTAGTTGCTGGTTTGATTCATAATTTTTTGATCCATTTCAATTTGATTTTTGTGCAGGGTGAGAGATAGGGATCTAGTTTTAGTTGTCTTCATATGACTGTCCAGTTTGTCCAGCACCATTTGTTGAACAAGCTGTCTTTCCTCCACGTTATATTTTTGCCTGAAAGGGGAAATTTTATTTTCCATTTGTAGCAAAGCTTATCTTATTAATTATTTTATTGCTTTCTACATATATAAAACTCATGTTTTGTTTTATGAATGATGAACTTATTTTATGATAAAGAAATCATTTCTGAAACTATTGGAATTGTATGTATCCCAGAATTTTAGTTTATGCTACAATTTTGGGTAATAACTTAAAAAAAAAAAGATGGAACATTTAAAATTCTGTCAGGAATTTCTCCCTTTTTGCTTCATAGTGATTTAAAAAATGTTTAATTTCTTAAGTTTCAAAAGGGTAAGAGAAGAAGGTGGCAATTTTTTGTTTGTTTGTTTGGTTTTGGTATTAGGGGGTTGAACCCAGGGGTGCTTAACCACTGAGATACAGCCCCAGCCCTTTTTATTTTTTATTTTGTGACAGGGCCTTGCTAAGTTGCTGAGGCTGCCTTTGAACTTACAGTCCTCCTGCCTTAGCCTCCTGAGTTGCTGGGATTGTAGGCATGCTCCACCACGCCTGGCTGAGCTGGCAGGTTTTTTGTACTGTTTAGAGTCCTCTTTCTGAGTTATTCTCTAAAAAGGACCATTCTACTTGACAGTTGCTGCTCCCCCGAGCGCTTCGGAGCAGACAGTAGGCGGAACGACCCAAGTCAGCTGGGCCATTCCACGGAGACGGAGCTGGACAGGACGAACGGGAGAGGCAGGGGCAAAGGGAGGAACGCTGGCGGGGACCAGGGGAAGAAATTCAGACTCACACAGGTGGATGGCGGCTTGAAACTTCTCCCTTTTACTTTTCCTGCACATCCGTAGATATAGCAAGAGCAGGCTGCTAAGGGACCAATAGTGAAGTGGCAGATTAGCTTATTTCAGCCAATGAAGGACTATTATGTTGGTGACGTCATCTATCACCGACCGAAAAGGTGCAGAGAGAGAGAAAGTAGCACTCCCGCGCAGGCACGTAGCTCGCCTTGCTCAGAGCCCACGAAATGTGAAGGGTGAGGAAAGAGAAGTATTATGGCGTCCAATATGGCGATTTTCCTTTCGCACAGAGCCCAACAGACAGTTTATTGGAGGTGGTCTGTTAGTCCCAGAACTGAGTTTAAAGCAATTCCGGAAAGTGCCCCTGGATCCTGGGAGGAGTATAGACTGTTGGTAATAAGTACATTGGTTTATATGAGGGGTGGTTACCTTCATCTAGGAATCCCTATGAATGTTAGCAAAAGCTGAGTTCTCAAATCTACTTGTTGTTTTTTGAGTACTGAACCCTTACTCAGGAGCCAGTTCACTTATCATTTGCTTTTACTGATGTGGGGGTTTTGAGATGAGGCCAGGTTCTCTGCTCCCACTGGCAAATGGAGTCTGGGCTCACTGCAGATTTCTGCAGCCAAAGCAGTCCATTTCTAGTGTTTGCAGCTTTTCCCAGTTAAAACTGGGAATTTGGGCTGGTGCAGTTTTCTGCAGCTGAAATAGTGTTAGCAGCCACCCAGCTAAGAGCTGGATTTTTTCCCCGGCTACTGTTGAGCAGTATGTTGCAGCTCTTGGTGAGGAAATACACCTGGGGAATTCAGCACCAATCTTCTGGATTCTTGTCTTGTGAATTTGAAGAGTAAAATCCACAGAAGGGAAGAGTAAAAGGAGTAGGGTTTATTTAAGGAAGGATAGCACAATCTCTGCAAGGCAGAAGAGTACCTGGAAGCAGGATACTGTCTACTGTATGTTAGGCCAGGGTTTGTATTGGTTTTGGGAGATGAGCCTTGATTGACATTCATGTAAGCAGGCACTGAGCAAAGCACCAGGATCATTGGTTAAACTCTATGTGAAACAGGCATTGACACTATAAAAAATAAGAAAATCAGAAGGTAGGGAAAATGGTGTGCAGGGAAAACGGCACTGGACCTTGGCTGGGAAGCTGCTTTTATCTATTAGAGCTTGTTTGCGAGCATCTTGATTGGCTGTTCTTTTCATGGTAAGTTGGTTGATGCCCCACCTCCAGCCAGCCACTATGGCCTCTGCCATGGCTGCGTGGCCTCCCTGATGCCACACCCCCAGCCAGCAGCTTGGAGCCAACCTTTTCTGGTGATATAGGGCGTAGATTTCCATCTGGCCACTTCCTGCTGTTTATGGGGCATTGTGTGTAGCGGAAGGTTTGGGTGTTGGTTTTGTAGGGTGGCAACTGTAAGGGTGCAAGAGCCTTTGGTTGTATGTTATTTCAGTGACCTCGCTTATGCAGTTTCAGGTGAACCTGAGGAGACAGAGAGCAGTCATTAGAAGGAGTCTTATCACTAATATGGGAGTAAGGATGGGGGTAAGCCAGGTGACAAGAGTGGAGTTTAGCCATCCTGACCAAGGGTCATTTGATTGTTGCTGCTTAAGCCTCTCCTTTAGATGTCTGAGAGTTCTGATGTTCTTCTCCATCAGCCCAGTTTCATCGATGTAGCAGCCTTTGTTCGTTGTCAGGGGATCTACTGTTTGGAGGTTCTGTAAGGAAACTTGGGTAACAGATGTTATTTGTCTTTGTAGGGAGGCCAGGGAGGCAGCAGATGCCTCCACTGCCTTTTGGAGTTGCTGATCTAGACTCTGGGTGGCAGTGACTGACTGCATCCTCCTGTCCCCAATCCGGAGGCAGTGAGTGAGGAGGCTAAGGAGAGTCCGACCACCACTGATAGAAAAATGGCCTGTTTCATCCTAGGAAGGGGATTCTGAGCAAATCAGGTTAGGGGAATTCTCTCTAAAGCTGGTATTTAGAAAAAAAGCTATGGCCTTTTTGGTAAATGTCCATATAGGACTGAGTTTTGGTTATATTCTCCTGCCAGGTGTTTAAGACCAACTTGATCAAAATTGATCTTGTTCCTATCTATTGCTATAAGTCAGCTGAAATTGTCAGGGTCATTCTTGAGGAACTTGTAAAATTCCCTTTGGCTCATTTACCAATTATGACATCTGCCAGGATAGATCAGGGTCTTGCTGACCACATGTGTCTTTGCTTGGAAGCATCAGGGACACTGTCCATGAATGATCATCCTCTTTGCAGTGTGTTCACTGGTTAGCTTTCTGTTCTCTAGGGTCACCTGATCCCCCTGATTGGGAGGCCATGTTACTCGGAGGTGTCAAGCCTGTAGAGAAGTTCCATTGTCCCCTGAGTTTTGCTGACTAAACAGGCATGGGTCAAGATATTGACTATTTTCCTTAGCCCTTTAACTGTCTTAACTTTGGTCTCCTTGATTTGGTGTTTAACATCCAGTAGGCCAGTTTCACCAGTCTTAAAGCGGAAATATTATGTTATAGCTTTATAGTTACCCCATTTGTCTAATTAGGATCAGTAACAGTGCTTGAGATTAGTAGTATATCTTATCTGTCCTGTAGGTGATGGCAAGTCATAATTCAGGTTTTCTCTTTAGAGGTAGTGCTTCTGCAAAACACTAATAAGCAACAGTTTTAAAGATTTGCAAGGAAAATACAACAAGGAATTAGCAAGAATAAATAAAGTTAATTCTACCTTGGAACCATAAGGTGAGAGGCTGAGTCTTGGCTTGGGTCCTGCATGGCATGCTGCATGAACTCAGAATGCGTGGCAGTCCACGCATGGGGCTCTAAGGGAGAGAACTGGTCTAAGTAAGGGGGGAATGGGAGGGAGAGGAGGGAGATGGGGGGAGCGAGGATGCAAATCCCAAAAAAGCCTGAAAAATTGGCATTTTTAAATATTTCCCTGTCTGGTGACAGAATTTGGTCAAATCATTGAGGATTTAAAAGTCAAAAGTTCCTTCTGGAGGCCATCTAAAATGTAGTGAGGCCAGGCCACAGCTATTTTCCATGTCCTTCCAAGTTATGTGGAGGTTGAGCAGGACCAAAAAGAGGCATCCCAAATTTTGACCCTGTTTACCCAAAGGGAGGATGGGGGCACACCATGGAGTGGGACATCTCCTCACCCAATGGGGCCCAAATGGAATGGCAGGGGTCTGGTGTGTGCATATGACTTATTGGCAGATCCCCTCAATGGAAGGTGCAACCGGAAGGCCAAGAGAAGCAGAAGGAACTTACCCCAATTTTGTTGGTCCAGATGAGAGGAAAGGGTGATGCAGAAAGGTCCTTCCTAGTCCATATGGAGAGAGAGAGAGGGTGGACCTCAATCCTGGCATGGGGAGGTCACAATCTCACTCTGGTTCTGGCTCCAGATGTAAAACATAAGAAAACCAGAAGGCATGGGAAATGGCTTGCAGGGAAAATGGCACTGGACCTTGGCTGGGAAGCTGCAATTATCTATTGGAGCTTGTCTGCCAGCATCTTTATTGGCTGTTCTTTTTGCGGGCAAGCTGGTTGATGCCCTGCCTCCAGCCAGCCGTTATGGCCACTGCCATAGCCATGTGGCCTGGCTGAAGCCACACCCCCAGTCAGCAGCTGGGAGCCAACCTAACAGAAACTAAGCACCAAAACCATTGGTTAAAATTTATACAAAACAGGTAGCAAATCTTTCCTAGTTCCTATCTTTGTTCACTCCCACTTCTTAGTTTTCCCAACTCTGGGACAAAGGAGTTGCTCCTACAAGTGAACCTCATGGCATTTGAAGGCCCTGAGCATGCCTGTTTATTACCGTTTACCGGTTAGTTTCTACATGTGGTTGAATGGGGCCCATTGTCCTGATTACCTAGCCATTTTACTGTCTCTCCTAATCTGTCTTATTACCACTCTTTTTAGGCTACTTTCACCATTTTGGGGGCTTTTATTTATTCTTTTCCCTTCTTATATCTTCTTTCCTCTCTTTTCTCTTTTATTCTCAATTATTTTCCTTCTCATCCATATTTTTTTTTTTTAAAGAGAGAAGGACAGTGAGAGAGGGAGAGATAGACAGAGAGAGTCAATTTTTATTGAGTTTTTCACATGGCTTTCGTTGGACCAACATTTAATTGTGTACGTGGGTGCTGGGGTTTGAACCCATGTACTTGTGCATGCCAGGCAAGCACCATAACCACTGAGCCACCGCTCCAGCCCTCTCATCCATATTTTCGTTTCTTAGCTGTGCTCATTTGTTTTCCCTTCATTTTGCAGTAGAATTAGTCCATACATGTTTTTTAACTTAAAATTCTGATGTTCCTAGATTGCTACATTCCGGCTTCTGCTTTTGAAGGCAGCATTTTGAAATATAAATTTCTCTTAAGTGTATAAACACATGGATTCAAGGAAATAAAATGGAGTTAAAATGGTAGAATTAATTCAATTCAAGTAGTTATTAGATTGGAGGGAAACTGAGAATTTCGAAGTAGGTGCTCAGAATGTTTGAGTGATGCTCCAGTAAACATTGTTTATTGTTCTAATAAACTACTCTTGTTCTTATTGACCAGCAGAGCCCAGAAGTTGTTCTTTGGGGAAGTTACCAGATCATAGACTACAGGAAAAAGCTAGGAAGCACTGAGGACTATAAGGACTTGAGTATTACTGTGCTATCAAAATAAAAACAAGGGTTGGGGAACTAGCTCAGTGGCAGAGTGCTTGTTTAGCATGTGTGAGGCCCTCTAGGTTTCATCCCCAGCACCAGAAAAACAAACAAAACTAAAAAACTTTATTCCATGTGTACAAAGCCAGTGTTTATCTTAAATCTATTATTTGGGAGGATTTGGAAGTGATAAAAAATGCTAGAAAACAAGAGTCTTCCAGATTTTGGATTTGCTTTATTAATTGTTGACTAACTTTGATGTTATAGATCTTTATTCAGATTTGTTAACTCTGGTGTTCTGAATAGAGAAGAATCCATTTTTGATTGGTTCAGTGAAACTTAGTGTTGTCTAGAAAAAAGATTGTATTTTAAGGCTGCTTGTTTATGTTCTGTTGCCACTAAGACATCCATCCATTGGTGGCTACTGCATGCTTTTCTCAATAATTTTGTTTTGAAAGATATACTCTTAGCTGAAGTTCAGGAAGTAGACAAAAGGCAACATAGTATTTCTGCCGCCTTTTATAAAATCCTTTCCCTTTCTTTTCCTACCCAGCTTATCCCACTTTTCATGGTAGCACCCAGTTTCATGGATTGATCTTTCTTTTGATCTTTCAATCATTCCTATAATTACTCAGCAAATATTTTAAGTACCTACTATGTGCCAGGGCACTATTCAAGATGTTTGGGGATATCTAGAGGAATACTTTTGACAAAAATCTCTGCTTTCATAGAGCTTATGAACAGGAGAGGTAATAAGTAGGCACACCAAGTAAATTATGGAATATATGATGTGATAATCCATGTTATGCAGAAAGTAAGAACTTGGAATAGGGAATTCTGGGGTGGTGTTATGGAGTTGCTATTTTAAATAGAGTGCTCAGGGAGGCCGGAGGTAAGCCCTGAGAGGTGGGTTCAAGAAAGCAGGGCATGCAAATATCTGGGAGAAGAATGTGAACTCTGAGCTAAAGAGAAGAGCTGCTATGGCTTGGGCACTCTCTACCAAGAGTGCCCCCTTGGTAGAGCGGGCACTCATTGTTATTAGAGGAAGGTAAGCTGGCCAGGATGGCTGGAGCATAATTAGTGAAGGCAGAAAGGCGAAGGTAGTTAAACCTGTTAGGTAGTAAGGGCAGATCAGATAAGGCCTATGGGTCTGCTGAGACTGTGACACCCTCACCTGAGTGCAATAAAAGCTTTCAGTGTAGCTTAATGGTATGTCATCTGTGTAAATACTAAGTGCTTTTTATTTTTCTGTAGCATTGTCACCTACATTAGTTGCAATGCATTAAATTCAAAATGTCAAAATGATCATAAAAAGTGACTGCTGTACTTAGTGACCAATGTCTTGTTTTCATGTTGGTCAGAGGGAGCAATGTAATAAATAAGAGATATAACCTCTAGTCTTCATCCTGGCACCAACTGCTTGTGTTATGGACCTGGGGCTTCTTGTCTCTAATAAAATACAGAAGATAGATGGCACCGGAAGTTTTCAGACCCCATCCATAGAACCTTGGGAATTCCTAAAGGCCCTTTTAACTTTTAAAAATATTTATTTATTTATTTTTGGTACTAGGGATTGAACCTGGGGCACTTTACTACCGAGCTACTTCCCCAGTCTTTTTCATTTTTTAATTTTGAGACAGGGTCTCTCTAAATTACCGAGGCTGGCCTTGAACTTACAATCCTCCTGCTGCAGCCTTACAAGTCACTGGGATTTAGGCACACGACACCATGCCTGGTTTTGTTTTCATTTTTACATTTTTAAATTTGCATTCAAGTTTCATGTAGAAGAAAGTGCCCCTTAGCTTAAACAAAATTCCCAGATGTGGTTATTCCTTTTGTTTTCCATCATGATGAATTTACAGTCTCATAGAATTGTCAATATCCCTTCAGAATCTATTTAATTACTCAGTGCCTCTTGGTGACAATGTTTACTACCTCTCATTGAAGTCAGAAGGTAATTTGTCAACAGTTAGATTAAGGTTTTGAGAGCCCATCCTTCAAGACAGGTGACTTCCATCATGTACAAACTTTAAGTAATTAATGTAAATAGAAGTCTTAGCCAGTGCTTCCTAGCACAATATAGAGACTAGCACAGAAAAAAAAAAGTTACAGTTGATGTGCAGAGTAGGACCATTCCAATTTTTAAAAATAATTAGTGACATGAGTGTTTGTCATTATATGTGTGTTTTATGCTAAAAAGTCATCATGTTCTCAAATTTTTGGTTCTTATGGATAAAGATATATTTCAGTGAAAGATTTAATTTTTTTGACCGAGGATCTATTTTTTTTTTAAGATATTGACTGCCTGCTTCCTTTCCAATCCAGAATCTCAATCTGCTGATTTGGAAATTCCGAAAAAAAGTTCAGATGCTGCCCAGCAGGTAAGGAGATCTTATTAGAATATCAAATCCTCATCTCTCTTATCTTAAAATCTGACAGGCTCTGTGATTTCTTTCCATCTGCCCTGCTGGGTAGGTTGCTCTTGTTTCCCTAAGCCTTCTGGGGAACTGGTCAGACAGAAGGAAATATTTCTTCCATTTCTATTGTCCAAAGAAAATTGGCCTTGAAGTGGAACCGAATACAAGCTTTTCAGAAGCTGCATCATTCTATATCCAGCTAGCGTTGGGCCCAACAACAGCTGTTTCCAACAGGAAAATCTGGCCACTTTAAGAGACCTTCTGTGTTGAGATAGACCTGGCTGAATAGTCCCTTGCATATTCTCTTAAAAAATCTTTTAGAACTTTTCTAAGATAAAATAAGACTCCCTCTTCCCAGTGTTGGGAGTAACACTTAGGCTTTGGGTATGCTAAGTAAGCATACTACAATGAGCTACATCCCCAGCCCCTTTGATTCTTAAGTTGCTTTGGTGGATAAAACATTACTTAGTCTCTCTTTAAATCCATGGAGTCTGTTTTCTTACAAAGGAAGCTAATGTTGTGTCTTTTTTCTTGTGTGTAAATGGACTTACTGTATTAAAAAAAATATGGCAAGGAAGGTCATGTTTGTATGGAACAGTAATTATGGATAGCTATTATTGTTTTGGATACAAAAATATTTTGTTTAATTTATTTATGCTCTTGCCCAAGTATGCTTCTGAGAATAACTTAATGCTGTTAGAGATCAATGGTAAAGGGAATGTGTATTCTGTTGTGTTGAATGTAGTCTAGCAGAAACAAAAGGAGACTCATACCTGGGTTCTACACCTAGGTCTGTTTCTGGTTAGTATATGATGACATATGTAGAGGATCTGGGACATAATGCTCTTTCTGTAAAAATCAAATAATTGGTCATCATCGAGAATTCTTAAAAGCATGAACTTGGAGACTATAATGCTAAGCGAAATAAGCCAAACCCAGAAAGTTTTCTCTCTCTGATATGTGGAAGCTAATTTAAAATAAGGAAAAAATGGTAGGGAGAAAGGAAAGGAGTCTAGGTAGCAGAGGATTCCATCAAAATATAGGAAAGATAGGCTGGAGTGGTAGCTTGGTGGTTATGACACTTACCCAGTGTGCGCGAGTATACGAGTTCGAACCCCAGCACCACATACACAAAGAAGTCTTGGAGCAACAAAAGCCACGTGAAAAACTAAATTAAAAGAACTAAATAAAAACTAAATAAAAAATTGTTTCTCTCTCTCTCTCTCTGTCTCACTGTCCCCCTCTCTCTTTTTAAATATATATCTGTATGTATATATATATATATATATATATATATATATATATATATATATATATAAAAAGAAAGATCAGGGGAGTTGAAGCAGGGGATTGAGGGTGAGGGAGGAAAGATGGGATAAGGGAAAAATGAATCAGACCTAACTCTGGTATGTACATATATGAAGATACCACAGTGAATTTCAACATTATGTATATCCACAAGACTCTAATTATAAAGAAAAAGAAAAAAGTAAATACCGGAAAGATTAGTAGGGGAAAGGGAATGGGAGGAGGGTAAATACTGGGGGCTGTATTGGAGCAAATGATATTCCATGCATTTATAATTATGCCAGAATGAATACTAACGTTATATTTAATTAATATGAACCAACAAAAAAAGAAAAAGAAAATTTAACAGAAGCGTAAACTGATTTTGCATTTGAAAAAGCAGCCTTACATTATACATGAAACTCATGCACCACCTGGAGGAGAAATAGGGGAATGACATTAGCTGAGAAAATCCATAGATGCTCTATAGAAATATGGACTCTTATTAAAAGTAAATCTGCTTTTAAGTGTAGTGTTTTAAAAAAAAGCATATTTTCTCGGCTTATTTTTGTCCGAGCAGATAACATACATCAACCTGACGGTACTTGGAGAAGCATGGTGAGCTCAGCTGATGGTTAATTAATTAATTTCAATGACTACCTAATAGTGAATCAGATAAAGCTTTAAAGAGGGGAAAAAATGGCAAATTCAGTAATAATTAAGAAAAATAATGCCCTCAACATATCATCTCGTGTTTTTTTTTAGCTTTTTTTCCCTCCATGGTAGTCACGATTAAATTGTTATCTGAAAGAGAATGTTAAATTTTTCTAAATTTTATGTCTAAGATATATTTGACTGAATTCTTTGTGGTATGTGATACAGCTGAAGAGAACCTAGACAATTAGTATTCTGTAATAACAACTATGATAAGACATGTACAACATTGCCATCTGTATTAAAATTATAGTTAACATATCTTAAGATATGTACTCATCTGTAAAATTATTATTTATTTATTTTTTGGTACTAGGGATGGAACCCAGGGATGCTTTACCACTAAGCTACATCCCTAGCACTTGTTATTTATTTGAGATAGGGTCTTTTTAAATTGCCTAGGGCTTTGCTAAGTTGCTGTAACTGGCCTTGAACCTGCAATTACCCTGCTGCAGCCTCCGGAGTTGCTGGGATTACAGGCATGTACCACTGTACCTGGCTTGTGTGTAAAACTATTGAGTGATTTTTCTGTTTATCTTGAGCTATAGACCATGGTAAAATATATTGAAATAATAAAAACTAATGGACTGCGTGATTTAAAAACAGACTTAGCTGGGTGTGGTGGTGCACACCTGTAATCCCAGAGGCGCAGGAGGCTGAGGCAGGAGGATGGTTAAGTTCAAAGCCATCCTTGGCAACTCATCGATGCCCTGAGTAACTTAGTAAGTCCCAGTCTGAAAAATAAAAAGGGCTGGAATTGTGGCTCAGAGGCTAAGCACCACTGGGTTCAATCCTGGTACCAAAACAAGAAAACCCACACAGACAAAATCCAAAAGAAAAAAAAGAAAACAACAACAAAAACTGCCCAGAAACTTAAGGTGAAATAGATTGAATAAATATTCTTTCCGTGATGACAATGAAGTATTCAGAAATCAGAAAACATAATAAATAATTCAATTGAGAGGTAACAGTATTTGAAAGAAATTCAGGTTAGAAATACAACAATGATATAACTTGTCATAAGTTTTTTTATAGGCTGTATCATTTCTTAGATGATATGAATATGTTTCATAAAAGCCTAAAGTCACAAAGGGGAACAAGGATCTAGAATTATCAACCTACTATGATTCTATCGTTTTACCATATTACATTGTGTGTGTGTGATCTTTACAATAATCATTTTAAATAATTGTTGTAATTCACATTTCACTGACAAACGAAAACTATGTTTATTTGTGGTAACAATAATTTGTTTAAAGGCTATAAAATTGATAAAGGGAAAAACTAAGATTGGAGCATAGGCATTTAATTTTATGCCTCCACAGTGATAAAAATTCATACTTTTACATGGGCAATCACCCTATGACAGTTTAGCACCATTTCATCCCCAAAGCATCAAATGGATGAGAAGAGAAATTTATTTTGTTATCCTATTAATTTTGAGCTATACTATTTTTAAGAATCAGATGTCAAGATACATAGGCATACAGGTGTATTAGTTTATCTTTACATTTTGAAGTTTTACTACAATCTTGATGAGCTGACTTGTGTTATTTTTTTACTAATTTTTGTAATTACTAATTTTGTTTTAAAGAAAGGTCTTACAATTTTTTATGTTAAACACTGTGCTTTTTACTTCTTAGTCACTAGATGGCAGCTCTGTAGTTTTTGTAAATTGCCACTACAGAAGGAAATGAGAGGTTTTAGGCCAGTTTGCTCTGTCTGAATGATAAATATTGCAGGTTTGCTGGTCCATCTGGAACTGCCTGCATCATTCTGTGGTCAGAAGGTGAGATCCCCAGGATTGCTTAGTCAGGCCTGCATCAGAGTTGGAAAGTGTCTTCTAAGTTTTTCTTCAGATGTGTTCTTAAGGCACCTGTTCTCTCAATTGAAACTCATTGGAATTTATTGACTGAATTTTGACTTTTTCTTTCTCCCTGTAGCTAATAATTCTGAGAACTGAATATCATTAGGGAAACAAACAAATGATTCTTGAAGGCATCTTCCATTTACGAGTAATTGGAGACTGTAGGGTTTCCAGAGTGTCTGATGCAACTGCGACTTGAGTGAAAAAAAGGAAATATGGCTACTTTTATTGATGGTCTTATGGAATTAGGAGGGTTTTTGTTTTTTCTTTTTTAAGAAAGAGGGGACAATGAGTGAGAGGAAGAGAGAAGCTATTTTTATTTAGTTTTTCATGTAACTTTCATTCTTCCAGCACTTCGTTGTATATGTGGTGCTGGGGTTTGAACTCGTGTACTCATGCACGCCAGGCAAGTGCCATAACCGCTGAGTGGCCACTCTAGTCCCAGAATTAGGAGGCTTTAAAATAAAACTATACTTTTTAGAGCTCACTTGTTATTATTATTATTTAGACTAGATCTTACTATATTGCCTAGGCTGGCCTTGAACATCTGGGTTTAAAAGACACTCCTGCCTCAGCTTTCCTGATAGCTGGGACTATAGGCATGTGTCACCGGTACTTACTGATTATTTTAAGTTCAAGTTGTATGTTCTGAAAATTTGTATTGTCCAAAGAATTAAGTCATAAACTGAAATGGGACTTTCAGTATTTTTGTTTTTGTCCTTTGGCATTTGAAATACTAAATCCTTTTATACTCTAAAGCATGTAAATTATTAAAGTATCAATTATTTGGTCTAAAAATATTTACTTCAAGTTCAGGATTGATATATGTGTCATGCTTTGATGGATTGCCACCCAGTTTTTAACTTTTTTTTTTAAAGAGAGAAAAACAGAGAGAGAGAGAGAGAGAGAAAAGAATCAATTTTATTTAGTTTTTCATGTGGTGTGGCTTTTGTTGCTCTAACACTTCGTTGTGTATGTGGCTGTATATGTGGTTCAAACCTGTGTCCTCAGGCATTCCAGACAAGTGCCAGAATTCCTGAGCCACTGCTCCAGCCCCTATATTTTTTGCTTTTGAAATTATATACAGAGTTTTTATTTTAAAGCATTTTCCTAAAACCCTTGACATCTTTCTGATGTAAGTGGACCACTTGATAGGCAAACAGAATAAAGTTTGATTTTTCAATACTCTAGCTTTGGGTAATGACTAATAATATCAGATAATTAAAAGTTACAATATTTTTTAATTATGAATAGTCACATATATTACAAAGTGAAGGGAATGAAAAGAAATTAAACATTATAAGACTGTTGTCTTCTATATATTCAACAGTTTATATGCTAATAAATTTTCAAGCATCAGAACAATATTCTGTCATAATCCTTGCAGGGTCCCCTCAATGCCCAATTCAATTAAAAATGTATTTGAATTGAAAATTATTTCTCTTTGGACTACTTTAAAATATCTGTTATAGTGCTATTTATACAATAAACTCTCACTACAATTTATTGTTTTTAAAGCATCTTAATTTAGGAACAAATGAAGGAAACAGAGTAGAATGATGTGGAGAATTTAGTTGATGGTACCCGACATTACTCACAAATGTCTTGGCATAGAAAAATTTAAAAAATAAAAGAAGAAAGAAAGAAAGATAAAAAGAAAGTTGTAGGGTAATATAATTCTGAAGGAATGCTGTTGGATACTTAGAAAAGCAAGAAGCCATTTGAATTAGGGTAGAATGTAGTGAATTAGGGTAGAATGTAGTGAAAGAGTTAAGAATAAAAAGCATTGTTTAGTGCAAGGTTCTTGTCTCTAAGGGGAAAAGTAGTATAGGTCTACCTACCATCTCTAACCCAGAATGCTCCAAAATCTGAAACTACTCAAGCACCAACATGATGTCATGTGCAAAATTATTAAAATATTTTAAAACTGCCTTCAGGCTATGTGTAGAAGGTATATATGAAACAAATGAAGTCCATGTTTAGGCTTGGATCCCATTCCCAAGAATCTCATCATGTCTATACAAAATTTCCAAACAAACAAACAACCCCAAACCTGAAATCCAAAACATTTCTAGTCCAAAGCATTTTGGATGAGGGCTGCTCAACCTGTATGAACTTATAGGAATTACTAAATAATTTACAAGATAAATTAATAACAATTATATACCAGAGTGAGAAAAGCTGGGATAATGATCAGAAACTATGGATTTATCTTTATCATCCTTGAACCTTACCTCAGTTTCTGATCATTCTAAGGGGCCCACTAAGTACTTTTATGAGGGCTCTAACTTCATCTGTGGGTTAAACCATTGATGGATGTACTACTGTGAAGTGGTGGAAACTGTAGGAGGTGGGACCAAGTTGATGGGAATGGGTTCTTGGGAGCATGCCTTTGGGGACTATATCTTATCCCTGGCCCTTCTTCTCTTTTTCTATTTCCTGGCCCCCATGAAGTGAGCAGATTTGCTCTGTTAACCCTGTACTCCATGCTATTCTGCCTCACTGCAGGCCCACAGTGATGAGGCCAAGCTGCTGTGGACCGAAACCTCTGAATATACTCTGTAGCTACTGTCAAAAACTGACCAACATAGAATGTTTATCCCTTATCAAACATTGGTAAGATATTTGTGGTGTCTATTGAGGGAATTAGACTACAAAGTCCTTGCTATTAAGAAGCCCGCAGTTAAGTTAAAGGGGGTATATCTCGTCCATGTACTTGAAATGATATGCAAGATGTAATGTAATTCTGCCAAGACATTTAGTGAATTTTATATTACAGAACTTAAACAGGAAGGCTGATGAGAATCTCAAATTAGGGATATTTTCTTTGATCAACTCCTTATTTTGGGCAGGTGGAATAAGAAGGGTATTTCAGAAGGAAAGGAGTAACAGTGAGGAAGTAGAAGTGAACATGGCATTGGGGTGGGAGGTGGTATGCGGTAGTCTAGGTGATATCTAAGAGGCAACTCATCTTATTCCTCCTGCAGAAACCCAGCTTGCTTTCAATCTTGACCTTCTCTGCCTGTATCCTGACAGCCCTTCATCCCAGAGCTCAGTCTTGATAGCTGCAACAGACTCCTGACAGGACTCCTTCTTTCCAGTCTTAATCTCTTCTAATCTCTCCTCCACAATGCCTCCAGTGTTATCTTCCTAACAATACAAAGTTATTGAGATTGATAGTTAGAATTTTCTCTTGCCGTCTTCTGTCTTTGCCTGGTCACTTACTATTTCCTGTTGTTGGGCTGGTTACAGCCCAGCTTTCTGAAACCTTTAGAATCCTTTGTATTTGTCTTTTTGTGTGTGTTTCTTCAGCAGTCTACTTCCCTTCTCTTTTAATCTGCATAATTCCCATTACTTAATCTAAACTCATCAAACTTGACTACTTCTTAAGACACTTTACCTGAGAAGCCTCAGTCCAGAAATTCGTTTTGATGTCCTCAATCCATGACTCCCTATGTTTATCTCCCTTTTCAGTAATCATCTTATTATACATAGACAATTGAATTCCTTAAGGATAAGGCTGTTGGTACTTTCTGTGTCCGTCCTGTATATAACATGGTATCTGACATTCTTGGGAGCCCAGAAAATGTTTGATAAAAGAATAAATATGTGGGAAACCACACTGGTGAGAGCAGAGGGTACATCTTGGGGAGTGGTAGGAAATTTACTGATATTCACACCATAGTAGTTGAGAATGTGAGCTTTGGACCAGTTTGCCTGGCCATAAATCCCAGTTATTCTACTTGTTACTGAGGAACTGTCAAGGATAAACAAAACCAGACACTAGTATATGATAAGGACAGATATTACTTCAGTAGTAACTAATACAATAGAGAAACAAGTCTGTTGTGAACTGAACTCATCTTCAGTTTGTACAGAAGCAACTGAGCATTTTAAAGGGAGAGTGAAGGAACAAGGAGGATGGTGTGAAGAGACTCAGAAGAGTCAAGGAAGTGTTATAAAGGGTTCATTGGTACAAATAGATTAGGTCAGCAGAGAATGCTGACAAAGATGCTAGGATTCTTTCTTTTCCCTAGAGACTAGGAAACAGAGGGTCTGTCCTCAGATGTTGCCGAAACAAACAGTAAAATTTGGGACAGTTTTGAGTTTTCTCACACAGGCCCTCTAGTGGTGTGTGTTTTTGAGCTGTTGGACACTAGTTAGTATTTATTCAACACTAGAGTTTCATGAAGGAGAGAATGTTTATCAGAACTTGTCTTAGTCTAAAACAGAATATTATGGACCCGGTAATTTCTAAATAGAGGGTTTCTTAGCTTACAGTTCTAGCAGCCGGGGAAGTCTAAGAATATGGCATCAACATCTCACGAGGGCCTTTTTATTGTATCACAACATGGCAGAGTGCAGAACATGGAGGGACAGCAAGCGTGCTAGCTTTGTCTTCCTTTGATAAAGTCACTAATACCATCATGAGGGTCCTACCCTCATAATCACATCTAATCCTGTTTACCTCCCTAAGGCCCTACCTTCAAACACCAGTTTTGAAAGCATTAATATGCTAATTTGTGGATGAAGTTTTCAATGTATAACTTTGGGGGGGCATATTCAAACTATAACAGAAATTTAGTAGAATTGCTAATGAAATGTTAGTTATTAAAGTCAGTATGATTGTTATCTTCAGGGGAAGTGTTTTATCCTGTGCCTTAGTTTACTTATCTTTAAAATGGGCATAATAACAATTCCAATTTCATTGGGTTTTGTTGGGTTTTAAATACATTCATTCAGGTAAAATGCTTTGAAGAGCTTCTGGCACTTAGTAAACACTGAAAATATTAGCTGTTTATCATTATTTGAGCAATTGTGTGTATTTGAAAGTTGCTTTATAATATAGTCCTCATTTTTTGTCATATCTGTATTTGTAAACTCACTTGTTAAAATTTATTGTATTCCTCAAATCAATATTCATGTGGTGCTTTTATGGTCATTTGCAAGTGTAGCATGACTAGTATACTTGCAAATGACTAGTCTCTTGACTACGTACATAGAGCAAGGGAAAGCTCTGCCTTCTTCAGCTTCATTCTGTGAAGTATCCTTTTTGTCATCTATTTAATTGCATGTTTTGTTTTTTGTTTTTAACCTTTTACATTTTGTCCTGGTGATCTTACTGTTTAAAATGTTCCCCAAGCTTACTTTTGGTGTTCCTAAGAGCAGGAATGCCATGATGTGCCTTATGGAGAAAATATATGTCAGATGACCTCTGTTCTAGCATAAATTACAGTGATGCTCTGCATCAGTTCAATGTTAATAATGAATCAGCAATAGGTATTAAATAATGTCTTTCAACAGGAACACACATTAAATAAGGGCTCTACAGTTGACAAAAATTTGATCAAAAGTTTGCCAGACCCTAACCCTGTGTTTTTTCTAGGAGCTGGGGTTCAATATCAGTTACTTCAGTATTTGCAGTGACTTTATTCATAACTACTGTGAATACCATGGATTGATTGTATCTTATTTAATCCTCATAGTACCGCTCTGCAGTAGGCCAACTGGGTATGGGATATCCACATTTTATAGGCTGTTTAGACCTTATAAGCTAGGTAGAGAATCAGAAGGTTTAAGTTTGGATTAATGTTGAAGGAATAATTACTTGGCAAGGAAATGTAATAATGACAGGACAAGGAAGAGTGGAGCCATTTAAGAGCACCAGCTATTAAAAACTCAGCCCTATTTATGTGGTGATGAGAATCTCAACTAATGTGTTGATAACTCTGTGTAGATTATAAATTAACCTCTTTTTCAAAGTGTTATTCCTACACCAGAAATATTGGTGTCAACTGGGAATTGGTGAAAAATGCAAATTCTCAGATCCTACTCTGAACTTAACTGAATTACAAACACGTATGTGTTTTAACAACCAGCCCCCCACTGCCCCCGCCAGGCGATTCTGGTGTACTTTGTGTTGAAGAGACAAAGATTTAAAGAAATGGCTTAAAGATGTTAGCAAGCCCAAGTAAACAAGGGAGGGAACTGGCATTTTGTTGAATAAGATGCATTTTAAATTTAAGGGAAAGGGTAGGATAATCAGATAACAATGATATCTAAGAAGTCACAATATGGAAGTGAAACATTCATTGATGAAGAAAAAAAAACTTGAAGTGATCAATAGAGATGAGAGATTGCAGATGCAAAATCTGATGAGGTCTTTCAGTCTATTTAGACAGGATAGGGGACCAAGGACATTCTTTACTTCTCCCCCAGAAATCCAGGGAAGGGAACAGAGATGAAGAAATTTGAAATCAGGCATGTAAAATTCTAGAAACCAAGAGAAGAGAGGTTTTTAAGAAGAAAGAAATGATTAATGGTCTTTGATTCTTTGTAACGATCAAGGTTAAAACTATAATATTTGGCAATGAGGAGAATTTTAGTGGTACTGAGGGAGTAATTCCATTAGAATGACAGGGTCAAAAGGCAACTCCACTACTCTAGCTAATATTCCTAATCTGTGCCATTTTATTTTCTTTAAGTTTTGTTCTTCAGGAAGTTTTTTATGACCTTTGAGAATAGTTGCATGTTAACACAGGAAAGGTGGTTAGGAGGTGAAAAATAGAGCTGCCCTTTATACCCATAGATCATTAAAGGAAAGTGAAACTAATAAAATAGTGTTTTCTTTGCGCTATTTGGGACAATTAAGTAATATATTGTGTTAGAGTGTGATCCAGAACTATGTCACAACACCAGATCAAATAACTGGAGAGAAAATTCAGAATACGTGAGAGGAAACAAAAATACTAGGTTCCTTCTCTTTACCGTTTATTTCACTTTTTCTTTATTCTTTTTCCCACATTGTTTATTACTCCAGTGGAGGTTATTCACTAATGATGATACCTTTAACCTTTACATCAATTTTTTATCAGCTGTTGTGCTCAAAGCGTATGATCAATTTCCAACCTCTCTCTCCTTTACACACCACATTTCTCATTTATACATTAGATGAGTTTATCATGTTCATTTCAGGTCAAAAACATTTTAATTTTCAGTAATTAATTTTTTTGTTTCATTATGTTCATAGATGCTTTTTGATCCTTATTTGTGTGAACCTCTTCTTTTTTATGATATGTTCTACTTTAAGAAACCATAGATGTTATTTATAATTTACCACATGTTCTAATAGTCCCATCTTTCTTGAAATTTACTTTCAAGAAAATTTGAAGATTATTTGAAATTGTACTTTATTTTTGTGTATAATTATATCTATTTAAAATCTAGGTTTCTTTTCCTGTGGAATCTTATCTATCATGTATTGGTTTATCGTATATCTAGAATGCCATTGGCTTGTTCTGAAACCTTAGAATGGTTTAGAATGTAGAACATAACCAATAGAGTTTACATGCTTTTATGCAGTCAAATGCTCTGCCCCTGCGCTATACCCCTATACATGCTTTTATGAAGATTAGGACTCCTATTTTATAGATGTGCCCTAACCTATTTCATGGAGTGCCCTAGCTTTCAAGTAATGTGTCCTTAATATTTACCAGAAATTGAAAATATGAAGATGGTAGAAAATGAATTACATATCTCATATCAAAATTTACTAAAGAAATTATAACAGTATTAACTTTCCAATAAGTAGTTTTTGTATTCTTGGTTCTGAAAATATCCTGCTTACATAATAAACACAATAAAGTTTCAAAGATGAGCAAATTAACTGTTCAGCAAAAACTTTACTCAAGTGTGTCTTGGCTTCCTTCTTGACATTTATTTGTAACTTTAATGTAACAATAATGTTTTCTTTTTCTGGGAATCATATAATCTTGCATTTGGAAATATGTTTTGGGTGAATATTTTATTTTTCAATGACAATTTGTATTTCATGATATGCAAGTGTTCAAACAATTTATAAGAACTCACCATCACCACCCACATATAAAATTATACAGGAATGAAAGAATTTTGGCTGACTTTTTGTATATAATTGCTGAGCCAAAGTGGATGGAAGATTCTAGCATTTTTAATGATTGAGGGTTTTGAAATAATATTTTTAAATACAAATAATCTTAAATATAAATTTTATTTCTTATTGTGTTTACAAAAAATAGGTTTATGATTCTCCATTTATAAGGATGTACCCATTACATAAGTTCTATACCAAAGTTCCAGTATCAGTTTTCTTTTCTCTTCCTCCTCCTCCTTCTTCTTCTTCTTCTTTTTTTTTTTTTTTTTTAAGAGAATGGGATAGTGAGAAATAATCAATTTTATTTAGTGTTTCATGTGGCCTTTGTTGTTCCAACACTTCGTTGTATATGTGGTGCTGGGGTTCAAACCCACGTCCTCGTTCATGCCAGGCAAGCACTGTAACCTGTAACCACTGAGCCATGGCTCTAGTCCTCCTTTCCTTCTTTTAAAAATGTAAGAACCATTAACATTGGATACAATGTTACAGTTTCTGGAAATGCTGTCTTTTTTTTTTTTTTTTGGAGAGTATAGAAGTCTAAATATAATAAAAGTCTATTTCTCCATCCTCAACTCCTTTGAGAATCTGATAGGCCTCCCTCTAGTTGTATCCTGAAGAGATGGAAGATTAAGTTCCAGGCACTGGACACAGGGGAGCAGGCTCCTAACTTGAAGGCTTTCCATGGACCACAGAGTGCCTGGAAATCTCTTAGAGATTAAATTGGGGCTTTGTCAGTGGGTGGCCCTGCATAGAGATGTTTTTTTCACTTCCTGTGGGTGCTGAGGAGGTTGTTTGCTTCAATGGCCAGAATACAGATAGCCTTTCTCTTTGATAATGACTAATATTTTCAATGTAAATTTCTTTAAAAATCCCTAAAACAAACAAACAAACAAAAACACATAGAGAAATCAACTCTTAATGCTGACAAGCAAGACAGCCTTCTTCAGAGAGCACTACAGAAAGTCCCTGCTGACGCTGTGAATTGGTACTTTTAGAGAGCCAGCCAGCCCTTGACTGATACCCTGGATAAGGAAGGCCAGATAAGATTCTTTGATGACTCTTAAGCTAAATTCCTAAATTCGGCACCAAAACCCCTACATGTATTTGGCTACTCTGTAATTGTGGCTGGCTGGCTTTATTTTATAGGCTAGTCAGTTAAGGTTTGAGATGAACATTAATTAACTGTTGTGCGTGCTTCCTGGAGTGGAAAAGAAGACTTATAACAATGATTCAGGACCAGGGTTTTATGGAATGGGTAAAGATTAATCATAGTGGGGAATAAAGGTTCTAGCAAAAAATAAAAGAAATTGTTTTTTATAATTTAAAGTGGGAATAATGTAAGAAGCAGATAGTCTCTTACTCCAATTTTTCTCTACCTATAAAAATTATCTGTATAAAGATTGTCAATATAAAACTTTCAGCTTTTGTCTCTGTAGTCTATTTATTATTACCTTAAAAAAATTCTTTGACTCTGCCACCTTCCTGGAACCACCTGGCTACCATGCCATATTTATTATAGATTCAGTTTTGGAATTTTATTCTCTTACCACTATTTCCTCTGCCATTTCTTAGTTCTGGTTCTAATTGTATCTTTTTTTTTTTTTTTTGAGTATTTTGTTTTTATTTATTTCTTATTTTTTTATTAGGTGAATATGGAGTTACAATTGAGGGGGAAACATTATCAAACATTCAAGAACAAATGTATATATACTTAGTTATCCAGGGATAATGCCATGTCATGGATGCCCAGCTTGGGTTCCCCATATTGCTGTTTCCCCCAGAAGAACCCCTGAGTTAAATGGATATCTCGTGAAGGTCAGAGATCTCCTTCTGAGATGATTTCCCCATATTCCCACCCTCCAGGCTCCTAGATATTCTTCCTAAGCCCTCCCCCACCCTGTCCCCCACCCTATGCCTCCAGGTATCTTAGGGAGTCATCCCCCTATTGCATTAAGAATCATACAATTTGAAGTTATTATTAGCTTAGCCATCTAACATACTGCTTCCCGATGTATTTTAGCTTCCACCGATGAGAGAAACCATTCGGCCCTTGAGTCTCTGAAATTGGGATAATTCACTTAGCATAATCTAATTGTATCTTATATTTGAAAAATTTTTGTTTTGTATCAGGGATTGAACCCAGGGGCACTTAACCATTGAGCCACATCCCGAGGCTTTTTAAATTTTTTATTTTGAGACAGGGTCTCACTAAGTTACTAAGGCTGGCTTCGAACTTGCGATCTTCCTGTTTCAGCCTCCTGAGCTACTGGGACTATAATGTGCCACAGTGCCTGACTGTATTTGAAAACTTTTAAAGCTGATGGAGTATAGCAAATCCTTATTTTCTCAACTTTTCATTATCTAAGTGTCCTTAATTATTTCTTTGTTTTAAAAAAAAGTGAAATATACAACACAAAAAGACACAATAATAAATTGACCACTTCCAAAGTTAGGTTCAACCCCAAATCCATCTCCATTTAACACAGGCCATCTATTACTATCCACCATGCTTTAGTTTGCTAGTGTAAGTTTGTAGGGTATTTGAAGCAAAATGATGCAAATACAATGTAAGTAAAAATTGCTAATCTTGAAAAGGTAGGATTTCTTAAAATCAGGGCAGGTAATGGTAGAGAATTTGTATCACATGTTAAATAATGGATTCATGAGCACCTGGAAGAGTTTGTAAATATAGCAAGGATGATTATATAACAGATATATATATACATATATATATATATATATATATACATATTCTACAGAGAGAAGGACAGTGAGAAAGAGAGAGAGAGACAGATAGACAATCAATTTTTATTTGTTTTTTCACATGGCTTTCATTGCTCTGACACTTAGTTGTGTACGTGGGTGTTGGGGTTTGAACCCATGTACTTGCACATGCCAGGCAAGTGCCATAACTGCTGAGCCACTGCTCCAGCCCCTGATGTTTTTTTTTAAAGGTGAATTGGCATATTATGATTATCAAAGGGCATTAAGAATATTGGTGAGGTTCTCAGATATTACAAAAAAATGATCATCTTTTTCATAATGTCATCAATCATAGTATCATATTTTTGTCCAAAAATTTGCATGGAAATTAATTTTAATTCTAAGAATTTATATATGCTTACAATTATAAAACATTTTTAAAAATAAGGTGACCTAGTTGCTTAGTTTTTAATTTCTTCTTTCAGAAAGGAATCTTTCTTCACAATTTATTCAAAAAATGCTGGTCCTAGCCAGACTTAGTAGCATACACTTATAATCCCAGCAGTCTGAGAGGCTAAGGTAGGAGGATTGCAAGTTCAAAGAGAGTCCCAGCAATTTAGGGAGAGTCCCTAAGCAATTTAGTGAGACCCTATCTGAAAACATAAAAAGGTCTAGGGATGTAGCTCACTGGTTAGGCACCCTTGGGTTCAATCCCCAGTACCTAAATAAATAACTAAATAAAAATAAAATACTGGCACCTGATCAAGAACCAGAAAATATGGTAGATGTATTAAACAGGAGTTTACTACATAAAGTATTTTTATGGAGAGGTGGGAAAGTTTAAGGATCTACTGTTGAGCTGAAACAAATTTTGAAACATGGTCTACCAGGAAAACTAAGATACTTCAGGTCACCCTTGCAAATTGAAATGTGGATATTGGAATGTTGTTCCAGAACAGAATAGCCAAGACACAGAGGAGGATGGTTCCCACCTTATTCCATTTTCTACATCTCTGTGTGACTACACATAATTGGTTCAACCTGGCTACAAGAGAGTCTGTAAATGTACTTTTTCTTCTCACTTCAATAAATAGAAAGAGAGTGGGTGGAAGTTGGGAGAACCAATCCAACATATCTGCTAAATTGTCTAGAGTGGATTCCACTTAAGAGATTGTTCTGAACAATCAAGTACCAATGTATGAGAACTGGCCCTGATTTGCTGTGAGACTGAAGGTGGAGGCAGATGTATCCAGGATTACACAGAGTACAATTTATTGGGGACTTAATAAAAACATGGTCCTGGGTGGTAGCAATACTAGTGAATTCCCTTGATTTGGGTCAGAAGTAAGGATGTATATATTTGTCAGGACACAAGTGGTTTCATCTAAGCCTGAATGTACCTGGTTTATCTCACACTAATACCAAAGAAGAACATTCCTGGCACAACGGTCTGGTCATAAAGCTCTACATACCATTCTAATGGTTTTTATAACATCTATTGTAACTAGATTTGGGTGTCATCTTGGATTAGCTGGCCTGTGATTGTAGGACCATAAATCCATTCCGAAAGGAGAATAATAATTGCTACTATGCTTAGGATCACTTTCTTCTCTGTGAATGTTTTGTTTTATTTTGCTAAATCTCCCATAATTTTTATACTGCTTTTTATTATATTCAGATATGTGATGAAAATGAACTGGCCTATGTAATAACATTTAAAATAGAGTTTTAGAAAACTTTCAGAATCTACTTCTTTTTTTTTTCTAAAGAGAGAAGCACAGTAAAAGAGAAAGAAAAATCAATTTTATTTAAGTTTTTATGTGACTTTCATTGCTCCAACACTTTGTTGTGTACGTGGTGCTGGGGTTCGTACCCACATCCTCATGCATGCTAGGCAAGTGCTGTAACTGCCAAGTCACCACTCCAGTCCCCAGAATCTACTTCTTGCATACTATTCATCAATTAACATTTTTTTTTTAAAGAGAGAAGGACAGTGAGAGAGACAGAGAAAGAGAGAAACAACTTTATTTAGTTTTTTTCACATGGCCTTAGTTCTCCAACACTCAGTTGTGTATGTGGTGCTGGGGTTTGAACCCGGGTCCTAGTGCTTGCCAGGCAAACTCGGAAACCGCTGAGCCAATGCTCCAGCCCCATCAATTAACATTTTAATGTGAAAATTATTTGGGGAAAAAAGAACCCTAATTGTATACCCGGATAACTCAATAAATACTGATTAATTATTAAACTACACTTTTAACTAATCCATTGTAACAAAGGAACATTGACTAGTCATGCTCATATTAGAATAAATTTCAGTGCTAGTGTTTTGTCTTTTAACTCTTGTATTTAATAACATCATAATTGGTGAAAGGAATTATGTATAGTGGCCAAACAGGATATAAAACATTGTTTATTATAGTAATTTACCATAAAAGTATGGCACAATTTTCCAAACTGTGCATACAAATACTCTACACTTTTGTCTAGACATTGGTTAAATGTAATGACGTGAGGGGTATGTATATGTGTGTATGAATACCTATACTTACATACAAATATAAATTTTGTGTGTTTCAAGTCTCCATCTTGCTAGGCATCGTCATGTATGCCTATAATTCCAGAGACTAAGGAGGCTGATATAGGAGGCCCCTGTCTCAAAATAAAAAGGGATGGAGATGTAGCTCAGTGGTAAAAGTACCACTGCATTCAATCCCTCATACTGAAAAAAAGAAAAAAGAAAAGAAAAGAAAAAATAAAGTTTCCATTTTTATAAATTGTTGAGAGCCATCATTTATCACATTTTGAAATGCCTTGGGTAAAACTTTAAAATTACAGTAGACATACCATTGCAGAATAGTATGACATATACTCATAAGGTATGTGCCCATGCTCCCACAGATGTCAAAGGTACTTCATATTCCCTTATTAGAGAATCATTCAGCGACTACTTTTAAAAAGTAGTGATTGGGGCTGGGGTGGTTGGTCAGAGGTTACAGTGCTTGTCTGGCATGTGCAAGTATGTGGGTTCAAACCCCAGCACCACATACATAACAAAGTATTGGAGCAATGAAAGCCACATGAAAAACTAAATAAAGTTGATTCTCTCTTTCCCTCTCTCTCATTGTCCCTCTCACTTAAAAAAAAAAAGTAGCGATTGCCTTTAAAACTCAGGATTACTTAAAAAAAAAATCTTCAGGAACTATCCTAATTGAAAATGTTCCTAGGAAGGAAAGAGTAAGGGCTTTCTTGGAAATAAATTGTCACTCAGAATTTTCTTCTTTATTCCCACTCTTCTGTTGTTTTCAGTGATATTGGATATTGGAAGATGAGAAAGATAAGGACCTGAGGATCCTATGGTAATGTGTATAAACTGCTATAAAATCCAACAGTAGAAAAGAGGGCACACATAGAAATAGTAGTGTTACCTATGGGGATCTCTTCCTGGAAGCATTACAACCAAGAAATACAATTTTCTTTATATTTTAGCTTTCTGGTTTTGATGCTGGAGTTTTCCTAATTTCCCATTTAACTGTGTCTGTCCTTGTCCCTCAGGAACTTTTGAATATGAGGTCTGACGGACAGGCAAATGTAATTCAGCAACTGGAACAGACCATCGAAGATCTAAGGACCAAAATAGCTGAACTAGAAAAGCAGTACCCTGCCCTGGACATGGAAGTAGCCAGCAGCCATAAAGGGGCTGAGAATGGAGTGACATCCGCAGAAGGTGTCTGTCTGGAAACTCTCAGATTAGGAGGAAAGGATATACGACCTCAAAGGATTTTAGAGGCAAAATCAATACAGACTTCCCCAACAGAAGAGGGTGGGATACTGACACTACCATCTGTGAAGGCACTGTCAGAAGGTCCTCCATGCCCACCTGGGGCTGACAGTGGAGAGACAGCTGCTCCATTCTCAACTTCTGGACCTCAGACAAAATTTTGTTCAGAGATTTCTTTGATTGTGTCTCCAAGGCGAATATCAGTACAGCTTGAGGCCCAAGAGTCCACACTGAGTGTATCACAGCTTCCACCACCTTCATCCCTTCCATGTTCTGATGGTCAAGGGCAGTCTGGGTCACAGCTGTCCCATCCTTCTCTTCATACTGAGTTTGAAACCAGCCATGAACATTCTGTTTTCTCCTCCTTTGAAAACAGCTGTAATGTTCCACCCCCACCACCTCTGCCTTGCACAGAGTCCTCCAGCTCTATGCCTGACCTGGGTCTGGCGACTCCATCACCTTCCGTTCTCCCTGACATGACAGTGCCTCCTCTGCCCAGTACAGCAGTTCCCCTACCTCCCCCTCTACCTGGTACTGAAATGCTGCCACCTCTTCCTGCTCCTTCTCTTCCTGGAGTGGGAATGCCTCCTCTCCCACCTATGTCCAGTATGGGAATACCTCCTCCTCCCCCACTCCCTGGAGTGGGACTACCCCCTCCTCCTCTTCTTCCTGGAATACCTCCACCTCCTCCCCTTCCTGGAGTGGGAATACCC